>CM023451.1:195414999-195583909 GCA_013339765.2 Haemaphysalis longicornis | reverse complement strand
CTTTTTTTCGAGCGAGATGCATGGCTGTTTTTAATTAGAAGGTCAGCGGTAGTGCCTCCACGGCATATTTTATTCAGGAGTTTTCGTTTCTAACATTCAGCCAACTGGATAATTATCCCGTCAACCTAACTATCTACTATTCATTGTTCATAAAACAATGGACCCGTAAGCGACTGATTACTTCGACTATAGGAGCGTAATCTTGGCTCTTGGAGCGTGTAATTGCATTATTTAAAACAAAGCCCGTATGAAACTTGATATTAAAAAAGAACAGAGGATTAGAGGAACGTGTATTTGGTTCGCTGCCGATCCCACCATAAAATTTCCTGAACTAAAATTTGCAAATTTTGTGTGTTTTAACGAACTCACGCAACACACACTGACTATAAGGCGCAGCATACTGGAGGGTTCTTGCTAATTGGGCCTCCTTGGAATCCTGATTGCACACTGAATTTATGACAAACGGACGTTTTCGTATTTTGCCTCCATCATAAAAGCACAGGGGCCGGGATCTATGCGCGTCTTCGGGCTCAGCAGCCCGAAAGCTTAGTTTCTGAGCCATCCCAGCGGAAATTATGAATTAGTATCTCGCAACGACATAGAGGTATACAGCGCAGTCGTGAACTCATAAAGGCGACGGGCGTCTAAGACCCATAACGTACTAAAAAAAATTAATTACATTATTGCAGAGTTAGGAGCACGGTCTTTTGTGCTTAGTTTTTTTCGGCAGTTTAAACGCAGGTAAACAACACAACACGGACGTTTTCTTTTTCGTGTTGGTGACGTAGGTTAGGCTACACACCGGCAAGTGAATAGTGCGCTGATTACCAGACTTTTTTATGTATAGTGTCTATGTGGATGTCCCGAAGAAACAAGTTCATTACAACCAATGCATAAATACAATTAGGACGGAGCTTTCCCGATAGAATAATGAACTGGCAAAAGGCATTATCATTGTGAAAATGCATGACGTAACGCCTACCGCACCATAGCGTCCCTTGGTTTGAACATTATAAATAAACTGAGTTACGGTTATACGCTAATTACATACTGAATAAGACGATCATGAGACGTACACTACAAGTTACAGAGATTACTACCAGTGACCACGCAATCAACAACACGTCTATGCAATCCACAAATTGTACATACACAGCATAAATTCCTGATGCCTAAACGCTTAACGATCTCAACCGTAAAAAAATGACATTCTTGTGAAGATAGTGCTTGCATATTATGGTGCACCTTCAATAAGCTTCTTAAAATTCGGATCTCGTAACGAAGACTACCAAATATTTTTCGGGGCATACACCTGCATACCAGCCAAAAGAAATAATAATAATAAAGATGTTTTGAAAGCACACCTTCCCTATTTCGCAAATACTGCCATTATTTAGTGAGCCACAATGCTTACACTCGTCAACACTAGCTTTTACAATTTCGGAAGTGCTTTAATTTTTCTTAGAATTTCTGTTTTGAACGAAGCCTTTCACCTGCTCAGCGCGCAAATAGGATGCAAATGCATCGCTTTTTCTCTCTTATAGCGGAAATGGAAGAAGCAACATGGTGGCATACGGAAGTGCAAAAATATGCGTCGCGGAGAAGGGAAGCGTAGTCGGTAAACAAATCGTTCGTGGGACGTGAACCACGAGCTGGACACATCATTTGGGCAATCGGCCGCTCGGGCAAAAATTGTTATATGGTGGAGCTTGTGCTGACGACGAATGAAGGACGACGTTTGCCTGCGTTTTTGCTGCTCCTCTTTGCCTGTAACAAAGATGAAACATCTTTCAAGAGGGCGGAGGGATCACGGGTCGATTTGGCGGGCTGTCGACACTCTGAGATGACGAACGACCGTCTGGTTTGGCTAACGGCTGCTGTTTTGGAACAAGCTGTGTCCCTTGCGTTTGCTTTGGGAGCTGCTGTGACAGCCGCGTTTTTCTCCCGCCTTCTGGAAATCGCGCATAAAGCTAACAGAGAGTTTTAGCATAGCAGCTAGCGTGCGCTACGCTACGGGTGGCGAGTACAGGGACCTGCGCATGTGCGCATTCGTTCCGGTTCCCGCTTCGCCGTGTCCGCGCATTCGTTCTGGTGTGGGACAAGCCGCTAGCCACTACGCTAAAACTCCTTAATAGCGTTCTCGCTGATTCCCGTCTGTTAGTGAGAGACCTGTTTCAAAAAAAGGTGCTAAATGATATTGAAGCATAGTGGGGATTATCTAAATCCGGCGAAGTTCCCCTGCAGTTCGTTTATTTTCAGCTGACGCAAACGATAGCCAAAGCTCAATTTTTTTTTGTTTAATCACCGATATTTTGAGGCAATCTTGAGTATAGTGTGCACCTTTTTATATTCTTTTTGTGAACCGAACTAACTCTGCGCGTTGCAGGCTTCTCAGACCGCGAATACGACTGACGTTGTTCACTTTTTGCAAAATTGGTTCAGTGACGGGAAACGAAGTGCGCACCATAACATGTGGCTACCCTGCCACTTGCTTCCTTACCTTGCCGTGACGCTGCATTTCTTTCTGGGCTCTTTGAATGAGAAAATAGACGGTGATGAATCGATATTCAATACCTATGGTTTATTGCGAACTCACTGATGCTTCCCAACATGCTTGTTTGAATGTTTTTCTGGACGTGTTTTACTACTAGCGCTGAATTATTAACTCTTTTTGGCATGTAAGCTGCATCACAATGCAGCTTACTTCAGCGATTATAAAAGGTCAACCAAGAAGATGATGAACGATGCTGCATGGTTTTATTTTATGACAGAAGCGGGGTCGCGGAACGTAATGAAAGCTAGGTTTATTTAAAGTCATTTAAAAAGGCTTATACTGTGTTTAGCTGCTAAGCTGATTCCAGAATTATTTCTGCGTGTGCTCAAGTGACTCTACAAGCCGTTCTGCGCGTTTGTCTGATGTAAAGTTATTATTTCATCGCGGAGTTCTCAAATAGTGCGGTTCTCACAGAACTTGCGCTGTGAATGAGCGGAACTGCTGTGGTTCAATACGTCATCTCTAAATATCGATGACTCAGGATGCGCAGGAGTATATGATGAAGCATATCAAAAGTGATATACTTGCATACATCCAAAGACATGGGCTGCTTTCATTGTTTATCCGATGGCGTATATATATTTATATTAGGCGAAGCTCGATTTTTCGGGGTTCTTTCTATTTTTAACGTTGCTGAAAAAAAACTCGCGAGCCTGGACGTGCCTTCGCAGCGCGAGCCATTATAAAACGCGAGGCATTATATAGCACTACACATTAAGGAAAAGTTACCATAGCCCTTCGCAAAGGAAGTGGAGAGAAGCGCGAAAGCTCAAAGTACATCCAACCTTCGCTGAAAGCTCGTCCAATCGATCCTCAAGCCTTTAAAGACCCAAGCGGCAATGAAGAACAAACCAATGCGACGATTTTCCGAGGGCTGTAAACACATCTACGAACGATCTAAATGTACACCAATACGTGACTGATGCGAGAAAGATATGCTATTGTTACCCTTCTTCATAATCGATACCTGCGCTGTCTTATCTAAAACCGTTCCTTTTCAGCAATTTTCTAGTAACCGTTTCGGCAAAGCCCTGTTTCACGCAAGCGCCGTAAGTCCAGAGATCATATCAGATCTTTTCTGTCGACCAACCAGTCTATGGAGATATGCATTATTTTATGAAAGGTCGCCACCGGTCCCACTACTAAAGGTTTGCTGTAAAAAAAGAACACCCCCGGGGTGTTCACTCATGTTTCGAATGACCTATGATTTCAATGGCGATAGCGCACTTATAAAACACACCGTCGGGATGTTCGTCCTCCTCGCTAAATCAGCTCGGGACTTGGGCTCAAGAGCAGCCACACACCCTAATCGTGTAAAGAGGAAACAAGATTAATTTTAGAAGAGATGGCTTTAAAAATTCACGAATTCATTCTACAAGCATAAGAATAGACCAAACATAACAGAACACCAACACGATCAATCACGACAATATAAAAGATGGGATATGATACGGGGATGGAGCAGAAACGCCATGTTGGTGAGGCTTCCTCCGCCCACATCTCCAGTCATTCCCTTCTTACACCATAACAACACAAGGAAACCAAGCAGAACACCAACACATAATCACAAACCATCAGGCGTAACAGATCTATATACCCGGTCAAGTCAGGTCACGAACAAATCATGAAGAACAAGATCAACAAACCAAGATCAAAGAATCAACAATCAAGTGAAGTTCATGAACAAGAACACACAAGACAAGGCGTCTACCAAGGATCCAAGTCGACAGTGAAGATCAATTTTTAGAACGAAGTGTTCTTAAGGTTTAGTGTTTGTTAGTTTTCCTGTAATACTTGTTGAGTTTTCTGATTTTTCGTTCAAACCATAAAAGTTTCCTTTCATGTTCAAAAAAAAAAAAAGCCCGCTGATAGTTTTTCCCGTTCCCGGGCGGTGGTCGCCGATCTATCTTCTCTTCCCCATTACCCACCCCTTCCTTTTCCTGCCCCAACCACCTTTGTACCACTACCTCAACCCATATTTCTACCCCCTCCGCTTCCCTTTCTCTCCCCGCGATACATATGTGGTGCTGGCTGGGAACCTCTTTCCCCTCACAGTCACCTCACCCTAATCGTGTCGAGAAAGCATTTCTTTAATTAATGCTATGTAACTTCCAGGATGAAGCGGTCCGAGTGCGGCAAGGACGTATAAGAGGTTTCCGTGCATTTTGTTCTTCGTTTGTGCAAACGCCTTCCGGAAAAGCCAAAATTGTCACGAATGCGCAACAGAAACGTTTTGTAACTTAAAGTGCGTTCCTTAAGAATGACTGCTGGCTAAGCTCAACGAGAAGCAAAATTTGGTCTTGCCTGTTATCTACAATCGGTGACACCTCTATGCCGTCTGCTAAAAAGCATCGCACGTCGCCTAAAGACCTTCAAAGAGTGGAATGGCGCATGATGTCGAGCTAAACAAAATGTTCTTCGATGTTTACTGCCAAATTTAAAGCCATTATCTCTGGGAAAAAATTACGAGTGTATTTTATCAGCATGAGTGTAAATAAAAGAATTTGAGAAATGACTGCAGATGGTGAGAGCGGATGCAAGAATCAAATACTTATGAGTGTGAACAAAGTGAATACGCAAATTGTGCCGTGTTTGACCGGTGTCATTTTTGTCGCGTATATCAGAGTGGTTGAAATTAAGCTATGATTCCTGTACAGCTCATTTGCATCAATGTATTACATGTTCATCTGTATACTGCCTGCGGTGTAAACGCCAATTCGTGCGATAATTTGACGTGAAAACTTGTTGTGGCCTTTTTGTTTCTGTTTGCATAACTTGTGCAATTGCTCGTACGATTTATGTTTTTATGACTTGTATATCTTGCACAAAGTTTGTTTTTCATGACCTGAAACTGCGATTTTCTTCATTTTTGTTGTAAATACTATGTGAAATGCCTGTATATTCTCCTGGACAAAAAGCCAAGAAGTCTGTGCAGAGTTTTCTCCAAAAAATGAAAGAAATATTAAACAGTAGGCTACTGCGATTGAAAGAAATCGTTCAGTTTCTATTACTAGCCGATTAATTCCAGCTTTGTAGCATCATCGTCCGGGTTCTTTTCGTACCGTGGCTATCCAGTACTGAAGTGAGTGAAAGATGGGGAACCAAACTTCTAGGCTATTCGCGTGCAGCAAAACAAGGGAACTCTTGACTAATGACTTCCACCGCGCAACGGCTTAGGTAGGATTAAAACAAACCTCTAGTCCGTCAACAGCCTCTTGAGAGTTCCGAAAGTCTGGCCCGACTATTGATTTTACATTTCCCAACTACCTAGCTTAGCTAAGGCGTAGGCACCCGCAGAGAAAGCAAAATTATTGATTCCTCAAAGCGAACAAGGGGCTTTCAGAGGTGAAAAGCCTACAGGAGCAAAAGAGAGTTATGTGCATGTCGATACGAACCGTGATATTCGGGCATCCATTCCTGGAAGCGTGAAATGTTCTTTTTAAGTAGGGGGTCTTTACATATATTATCCGCTGCCGGAGCAGACATTGCGCTGGTACTTGTGACCGCATTTATCGCTTGCCTCCTGAAGCAGATACGCCATCTGTCCCGTTTCCCCCGAAAGTGTTAAATTAATCTACCATTTTAGCTCCCTGCTAAAATCGTAGATTGTTAAGATCGCAGTTTTTTTAATATTAACCTTCGGGTTCTCCAACCGTGGTAGCGTCTACGCTGGCTGCTATCCTGAAAGTTCCATACGCGAGGAATACTCAGACACGTGAGTTCGACCACCATCGTGTGTTGCAATAGTTGGAGTTTTACCCACGACAAACCAAGCATGGCAGAAGATCTTCACAGTGACAGCGAAGTTTGCGTAGCAAATTAAAATGAAGCTAATTGGAAGTACCGTGGTATTGGCAAGAGTTTAGGTGCACTCGGTCGTTCGGAAAATTTCGCTACTACTGAATAAACTTACGACGTATCATAAGGCCACATTTATGAAAGTTTTAACGGCAGGGCTGTATAATCTTGAGCTTAGTCCTGTGCCGCTAGCAAAAGAAAGTACCAAGAGAAATGTAGAGCGGCTGAGTGAGTCTGGCATCACCGGCCCTTTCGTTAAAATCACGTGACCTGTTACGTCACCATTCGTTCCTATATCTACTTCGTTACAACCGCAATAAACGTTGGTCGTCGACCGACCGTCGGCCCGCTTACAAAAAAAAAAAAAAAAAGAACCGAGTGCACGTGAGATGCGCCTCGTGAGGAGCACCCGGGGTCGTCCAACTCAACCTTCGAGAACACTCTGCCCAGCGTTCGTGGCGCGATCTCTCATGTGCACTCCTCCCCGCCAGTTCACGTGCGTTCGCGCGTGAACTGGGGAGCACAGAAAGCTCGTGCTGCAGACACGAGTTCGCGAAGCCTGTTTCCGCTGGTTCTAGCACGTGCTAATGCTGTCCACTTTGTGAGAGCTGTAAAAGCCTGCGTAGAAACAACCCGGCCTGCCAGTCATGCACAACTTTCAGCGGCAAGTTTGGAAATAAACGTATGGTACAACAGCCGAGTATCCGACGAACAGGGAGGTGCCACCAGCCCTGCTGTTTCTGCACCCTTGCCCCACTAGGGCCAGCTGCGCCAATTTTTTCGCAAAAGATGCTAGTAACGGCCGTGGTGAGTATCCACTGTCATCAACACTCTAGGCGTGTTCTTCACAGGGTTTGACAACACAGCGACCACATGATGACTCTCAAGTACTTTCATTGTGTTAAAATGGCCGTTACACTGGAATAATAGCAGCAACTCTACAGTTTCCATTCTGCACTGCGTGTATTCTGCGCTAGCTTTTTAGATGCGACTGCATCTCATTCACTCGCCTTGTCCCTCCATACGGCGTTGTTGTTGTTCGTCCACACCCCTCCCCCATTCTCCTCGCCACGCGAGCTGCGCTCTCCGCCGCTCACCCCCTCTCCTCTCCGATAGCGAACACTCTCTCGCGAGGGGCATTGGATTGGATTCGATTGGATTGGCTTGGCTTGGCTTGGCTTGGTTGGCTTGGATTGGATAGGATTGGATTGGATTGGATGGATTGGATTAAAGTGGATTGTTTGGATTGTGTTGCGTCACAGCCGCGCCACGTTGCGTCATAGCCGCGGCAGGGGGTTCACGGCACGTTTCACGCGATGGGAGAATCAAGCTAACGGAAACAACAACGGAACCCCCTATGCATCGCATCTACACACGGGTTCCCGCGAGGAGAGGTGGGAGAAATTTTCATTTGCTGGTTATCGGTCTCCAAATTTTCACGCCAGTGTATTTGATCGTTCGAAATGGCATGATATTCTAGAGTTACTAGCATAACCTGCGTTACAGAGCCAGTAAGCCCTTGTAGGGCCATCACAGGTACGCCGCCCGACTGGACCTTCCTACGTACCCTTCCGAAAGGGAGGATCGAACCGTCAGGCAGTGCACCAAACTGCTGAATGAACTGAGTTTCGCATCGTCGTCCTGGATCGATGACTTTGCCAGGCTATACGCTTTCCCATTAGTCTCGCCAAAGCGAATATGATTGGATTCTGACACGGCACGTTTATAATGTATCTACTTTTAGATCCTGTGTAGTGGCTTACATATGTAAAAAGCTTCGAACTACTGCCTGTATGCTGTACAACTTAAAATTGCTTTTGCCTTTCTCTGTTCGAAGAATACTAGCTCCAACTTTGGGTGATAGTGTTCTTCGTTATGGCATGTGCTGTTTTTTCAACTGCTCCGCTACCTGGAAAAAGAGAGTTAACCGTATTTTAAAAAACGTAGCCACGAGTGTTATTTATAAGTCACACGTGCCGAAATCGGACAGTGTATTTACGGCAAGTGGTTTACCGTCATTCGATACATTGTTTAAGGAAATCGTCGTGCTAAAATATTTCTGGTGTACGGATTACCGAACTCCCAACGTTAAACCTATAACTCATCGGCACACACCTCTATATATGACGCCAAGGGTCCGTACACATTATGGAATGGCTGCGCGGCAATATTATGTTCCTGCTATCTTCAACGAATTGCCTGACGAAGTGTTCTCTTCAACAACGCGGAAACACTTGCGTGCTGCTATGCTGGCATTAGAAACATGCTGAGGTATGTATGTGTATGCGTGATTGGTAGATATTTCTTTGTTTTCTAATTGTCTTGTGTGATGATGAAAATGCCACCCACGTAACTGAAACCCATGTTGATTTATTGTATCTTTGTTTGTCTATTTGTCTTCGTCTATTCTGTTGGTTGGTTGTTGTTTGCTTCCTTTTTTATTCCCCCCCCTTTATTTTTCGTCTTCTCTCTTTTCTCTTTTTTTTCTTCTCTTTTTTTTGTTGGTTGTCTTTTTTACCTTCCTATCCAGTTACCACTGTCAATTAGTGTTTTTGTACAGAAGTGAAGGCCGTTGCTGCCGGGCGACGCCGCACAAGCCCACCTGTAGGCTTTGGCGGGCCCATTTTACCTCTGTATGTACTCCTTGATAATGAACAAAACCTTAATGGGTCATCGACAGGCTGTTTATCTAACCAGTGACGTTGGTTCGCTGTTTGTGTGCAGTTGCGATCCAGTTTTAAATGCGGAGCATTTCTTCGGCTCGCCTGGTCCTGCGTCGTTGATGGCGGCGCCGTCCACACGCTCACTGCGCATTCGCAACTCTCCTCCTTACACCCACAGCTCTGCGATACTACACTATAAAAAAAAGAAATAGTTAGCGGCGCCCGGTTTCGATCCCACGACTCTCTGGCCGCAACGGGAGGTACGCTATGCTCTTCTCACTACGCTACAAATCCGGACAGGAGCAAGTGGTACGAATGCGCCTTATCTCCTTGACTCATTCAAACTACGCCAAGAAGCTACTGATACAACAAAGGCACGCTAAGCTGAACGTCAACGGAAACGACGAACTGAAAACTTAGAGGGGGATGCTGAATTCCCGTGGGAAAGCTGTGGCGGGAAGCGCCACGCGCCTTGCAGCTGAACCAGCCCCGTCCGCAGCGCCCCTGATGCTGATTGTGGCCGGATGCCCTAGGGATTGGCAAACCAAAGAATCCATCACGAGATAGGTTCGCGTTCAACCACCGTCGTCATCTTCCCGTAGGGGAACCGCCGAAGAAGAAGAAGAACGAGAAGACAAAGCTGCGAAGAGGAGGGCGTGTACATTGCTCTCAGCCGGTGCACCAAATTCAACAACCTTTACCTCACCAAAGCTGACGGAGACTACCGATTCTACCACAGAGACAAAACGAACAAGAACATGATGGACGAATTTTGGCGCCTCGAGAACCACCGCCTACTCACCGTAACACAACAGCACTTGCGTGCCTTTGCCACCGGTGTGGACCCGGACGCGGAATTCCCTCTGGCGCTAGTAAAAACCAGATCACTCAACATAACGGCAACACAATGGAACCACATGGAACCGCCACGATGCTTCGCATCCTCATCAGGGTTCCCCACGGGAAGATGGTGTAATTTTTTTTTTCCACTACTTATTTCGGCTCCAATGCCTGGCTGACTGAGCTGCTTACCTTCCATCACAAGCGCACATTTTCCCCATAGCAGATGTTAGAAAATGTATTCTGGTTCGTAGATTTAAATCAGGCACATACCTAATCAGAGATTGGACAGCAGGTTTCCTACCAAATTAGTCTGAACGCACGCACAAACTTCTTCTTTTCTTTGGGGTATGTGTCAATAAACACCTCATGTTCGATGGGGCTGTTCGACGGGCTTCTGGACTCTGGTCTTTTCGCAAAAGTTTGGTGCCGAAATCGCCCTGCACACTCGACGAAACATCTCCTAAAGACCACTGAAGAATCAGCCTGCGCGACTGAAGTAACAAACGGCGCTTTTACAATCTGTTTAGTCCCGACTCGACGCTTCTAGCTGCCCTCAAGCTTCACGCCGGCTCCACCTCAACGCAGTGGTGTGCTACGCCGCACCTGATTACGCGGAGTCGATTGCACGCCAAAGCCCTCCACAGAATGGATCGACACAAGCGCAAGCGGGCCACCCTTCGAGCTGGCGTGACGAAGACTATTAGAGACAGCAACGCTTTGTTGGACTCCCAGACTGCGTCTATCGGTGAGCTGCAGGACCTTTTGAATGTTCTCGTGATGAAAGAATCAGCACTTCAAGACATAGACAAACAAATTGAAGACACCGTTGATGAGCAGAATTTAGAACAAGAGTGGGAAGCTGCGGAAGGGTATTACGTTTCGATATGTGTGGCAAAATCCAAGCTCTCCCGAATAATCGAAGAAATTCAGCGACCACAAGCATCAAACGGCCCAATGAACAACGTAGAGCCATCGAGCGCAGTTCGTCTGCACTCAAGCGCCTCTATTAAGCTCCCTCGAATGGAACTAGGAAAATTTGATGGAACCATTCAAGGCTGGCGTTCCTTTTGGGGCCAGTATGAGGCCACCATACACTGGAACTCGCAGCTGTCGACCATTGACAAGTTTAAATATCTCAAAGGCTACCTTGCTGGTAAGGCGCACGATACGATCAGTGGACTTTCCCTGACTGAAAGCAACTACCAGATAGCGATAGATCTACTTGAGGAACGCTTTGGATGGAAGGACCTTGCGATCAACGACCACATGACTCACCTCCTACAACTGCAGGCTGTTGATTCAGCGCAAAACGTTGGGGGCACTGCGACATCTTTACGACGAAGTGGTAAAGAACTTCAGGAGTCTTGAAGCGCTAGGGGTGAAGCAGGAGCAGTGCAGTGCTCTGCTCAGGGTGGCTATCGAGAAGCGGCTACCTCACGAGCTTGTACTTCAGTACTGTCAACAGAAGCCTGAGGAAGCTGACACTCGTAGCACATTTTCAGCGCTTCTAGACTTTTTGAAGAAGGAAGTTCGCAGCAGGGAGGAGGCGATAGAAATCGAATCGGACGGGTCAACAGTCCAGATGAAACTCCACGACAAAGCGCGGCGCCGCCACTATGTACCTTCACCAGCCACCTTTACCACCACTTCCGGATCGGACAAAGAACCGTGTTATTTCTGCAATTCTGAAGAACACTCCTTTACTGCGTGTGATAAAACGTTAACCGTTGAGGAAAAGAAGAACATACTCAAGCGAAGCGGGCCGAATGCTTTAAGTGTTGCAAAAAATTCCACCGAGCCAAGGACTGTTGGAACCCGAGATTTCTGCGTTGTCAGAACTGCCAAGGCCTCCAAATACGCTGCTCCTTTGGCAATTGACACTCATAGGCAGTTCGTCACGAAAGGAATTCAAGTGACCAGTGCTGTGACTCAGGCCCAAGATACCATTCTTCTACAAACAGCTAAAGTTTGGGCACGTGGCTCCACTCAGCCGCGACTTGTCCGCTGCCTTCTGGACGGCGGTAGTCAACGAACCTTTGTCACGGAAGACACAGCCAAGAACCTTAGCTGCCAAGGAAGTCGGAAAGGAGACTGAATGTGCAAACGTTCGAAGCAATGGGCCCATCTAAGCAGACTCTACGACGCGTGGAACTGTGGATTATAAGCCGTGACGACACCGAGGCCATTCTGATTGAAGCCCTCGAGGTACCAACAATATGCAGTGGAACTCCGTTCTCAGTTCCTACTTCTTGCATGGGAGAGGACGTTCGGGATCTTCGCCTCGCCGATGATGCTGATGCTCCAACAGATGACACTATTCAGGTACTTATAGGATGCGACTATTACTGAAAAGTCACAACTGGAAAAATTCGGCGGCTTACAAATGGCTTAACTGCCGTTGAGACGTCTTTCGGGTGGACGCTACAGAGCCCGGTAAAAAGCACGGAGAATATCCGAGGCACGTTTTCCACTAGCGTCATGAAGGTATTGGCCCAGAATTTCAGTGACGACAACGAAAAACTGTCTCAACAGCTGCAAGCCTTTTGGGAGCTTCAGCACATGGGTATCCTTAACCACAAGGATGAAGAATCTGTCGAGGATCCAGTTCTCACTGAATTCAAAATAAAAATGAGGAGAAAGGATGAAAAGTACGAAGTTTGTCTTCCCTGGAAGGATAACGCTCCGGAGCTTGATTGCAATCTAAAGGAAGCGAAAGGTCGGCTTGCCAAGCTCACGCGACGTCTTTAGAAAAACGAAGAGCTTCTCATTCGGTACGATGCGACAATACGCGAATATGTTCAGAACAACTTCGCCGAACCCGCAACGACACAAGAAGCAGCCGGTCCAGTCTACTACCTGCCGCACCGAGCAGTCATCCGCAACGACAGGGAAACAACCAAGACTCGAATTGTCTTTGAAGCGTCATCTAGTTCACCTGGAAAACTGTCACTGAATGACGTGTTACACTCTGGTCCGAACCTGAATCCATCGGTACTTTCCCTGCTTCTGAAGTTCAGGATGTACACAGTCGCCGTAACAGCCGACATAGAAAAAGCATTCTTGCAACTTTTGTTGTCGGAGAACGACCGTGACGCACTTCGGTACTTTTGGTATGAACACCCGCCGACTCCTGGGCAGACCTTGCCGAAGCAACTTGTCTGGAGAATGAACCGTGTTCCCTTTGGTGCTACCTCAAGTCCCTTTCTACTGAGCGCCACGCTGCACTACCATTTTGAAACTTCGACAGGTCCGCATGATTAACTTACAAAGGCCATGAAAAATCAATTTTACGTTGACGATTTTGTGACAGGCGCCTGACTCTACCGAGAATGCCTTGTTGTTATGTGACAATGCAGCCAAAGTTTTTAGCAAAGCAGGCATGAACCGCAACTGAAGACCGCTACTGAAGGGGACAACACCGTTAACTCTGATACTGAGTTCACGATCCCTCAAAAGAAGAAAGTTCTAGGTGTGTTATGGCACCCGGACGAGGATACGTACGGGTTCGACACGTCTGAAATTATGCTAGCCTCAATACCAAGCACGAAGAGGAATATGCTGAAAATCACAGCCAAAATATACGATCCATACGGCCTTATTACTCCGTACACAGTGAAGGCCAAGGTACTCTTTCAGAGGGCTTGGAAGAGGAAGGTGAACTGGGACGGAAATTTGCCGGATGACTTAAAAACTGAATGGGACAAGTTGTGCGAAGACCTTCGTCTTCTTAACGTGATACAGGTACCACGCTTTGTGCTGTCAAATGAACCCAGCAAAACAACCTTCTACGTATTCTCTGATGCAAGCACCTCAGCTTATGGATCTGCAGTCTACGTGCGAGTCGAAACTACCAGTGGCATAATGACTAGACTGCTCATCGCCAAGACAAGAGTCGCCCCCGTGAAAACACAGACCCTACCAAGGTTGGAACTTCTAGGGGCTCTAACAGCAGTTCGGCTGATGTCAACCGTACAGAAGGAGTATGGTACCCGCGGCCAAGTTTCGTTTGGACAGACTCGTTTGCGGTTCCAGGATGGTTGAACTCGAGCCCAGGAAAGTGGAATACGTTCGTGGCAAACAGAGTGAGTGAGATCCATTCCCTAACCGATATTGAACAGTGGCGTTACTGCCCGACAGATCAGAACCCTGCAGATTTATGAACGCGGGGAATATCGGCTAAGAAATTGCAAGAAAGCAAACTTTGGTGGGAAGGACCGGACTGGCTGCTCAAAGGAACCGACAAATGGCCAAATAGAACATTTCGCGGCGAACCGTATGCGGAAACCACAGAAGAACGGACACAACCCTCCTGAAAAGTTCCGTATATACGGAAATATAGGAATACGGAGTACTTTCCTAGGACACGAAGCCGCAACAAAACGCGGAATATTTTTGAGAAACACACGTGAACAAAATAGTGCATACTTATCCAAAAATTTGACACCGATGTTATGTCTGTAAGTTTACTAGAACCGCCAAGTCATTGTCCGCATGAATTCCGTATATACGGAGTATACGGAAAACATACAGAGCATCATTTTGCGTATTATTGGAGATAAAAACACGAAACCTGTGCCAAACGTTTTTATTGCGCACACAAGTGTGATTCCCTGTGTTTTGTACTAACATCTACTTTCGGTATGCTTGGGGGCCGCATAATCCGTATGAACTCCGTATTCCCATATTTCGGTATATACGGAACGTTTCAGTAGGGAAGTTTTACCCGTAACTGAAAGGAAGGGTTCCGAGCCTTTTGACCTTCGCAAGGATCAACAACATCGACAAAGGTCTTGAACATCACGGCTTGGATAATGCGGTTTGTCCGCAATTCTCGTAACCCTCGCGGAAAAATAACTGGACCCGTAATCACTTGCGAAACTAAAAACGCCAAGAAATTTTGGATTTACAAAGCTCAAGAACGGGCGTTTCATCCTCAATATTTGACCGATCAGCAAATTTTTGCCCTACCGTGATGAGGATCGTTTGATTAGAGTGGGAGGACGGCTACAGAATTCCGACTTCACGACCAGCGAGCAACACCCAATCGTACTTCCTCCAGACGACGAATTTACAGGATTAATAATTGAAAACGAGCACAGACGGTTTTTTCACGTCGGCGTTCGAGATACGTTGGTGCAGTTACGTGAGTGATATTGGATCATCAGAGGTCGTCAAATGGTTAAAAAAGTGATCAGTCAGTGCAATACATGCAAGACACATTCAGCGAAGGCAATGAGCGAGCCATTCGCCCCTCTCCCAAGCGATAGAGTCACCAAATGCGAACCGTTCAGTATCATTGGAGTTGACTTTACTGGACCATTGTACCATCGAGAAGGAGACGGAGCCAAGAAATGTTACATTGTCATCTTCACTTGTGACGGCGTGCGAGCAATACACCTCGAGCTTGTGCGAAGTCTCAACACGCAAGACTTTTTAGATGCATTCCGTCACTTTACAGCCAGGAGGTGAAATTGCAAGACAATATATTCAGACAACAGTCTCACTTTCAAAAGAGCTTCGAAAGATTTGAAAACTATTTCGAGGACGATACGAGATGAGGGAACATTGAAGTACTTTAGGGAAAACCAAATCCACTGGAAATTCATAGCCGAACGAGCTGTCTGGTGGGGCGGATTTTGGGAAAGACTTACAAGAACGATCAAGGAATCACTGAGACAAGTTTTAAAAGCCAATTGTTTTGACTATGATGAACTGTACACTTTACTTATAGAAGTTGAAGTCATTGTAAACTCGCGGCCACTGACTACCCTTTCAGCGTCCCTAGAGGAGGAACCCTTAACTCCCGCACATTTTTTGATCGGCAGAAGACTGCTGTCGGTACCGGAAGGTGGAATCTTAGAGATCCAGAAGAGGTCACCAGAAGAACAATTTCGGGGACGCTGGCGACGACGGAAAGAGTTACTAGATGCCTTTTGGAGTAGGTGGCGTAGAGAATACATACTGCAGCTGCCATCCGGCCACACTGTACATAATGCATCTTCAAGCGACGCTAAAGTTGGCGATGTCGTCCTCATTGGGAACGAGAAAACACCAAGGTCGCTTTGGGATCTGGCGGTGATCGAAAAACCTTTTCCGGGCTCTGACAACAGAGTTCGTCTTTGTCTTCTCAAGAAGTCGGACGGATCTCGTATTCGACGTGCAGTGCAACATCTGTATCGCCTGGAAGCTTCCAGCTAACACTCCTCTTTTCGCCGGCGGGAGGATGTTAGAAAATGTATTTGGTTCGTAGCTTCAAATCAGGCACATACCTAAGCAGATTGGACAGCAGGTTTCCTACCAAATTAGTCTGAACGCACGCACAAACTTCTTCTTTTCTTTGGGGTATGTGTCAATAAACACCTCATGTTCGATGGGACTGTTCGACGGGTTCTGGACTCTGGTCTTTTCGCAAAAGCAGAGCGGCATTACTCCAGAATGTGGCTGAAACTTTTGCTTCATGATGGACTTCAGTAATGCTTGATGTCGGGCTTTTTTGCCTACTTATTTCGTCTCCAATGCCTGGATGACAGGTTCTAACCTCCAATCACAAGCGAACATTTTCCTCATAGCAGCGCGGCATTACCCCAGAATGGGGTTGAAAATTTTGCTTCATGATGGACTTCAGTAAAGCTTGATGTCGGGCTTTTTTTGCCTACTTATTTCAGCTCCAATGCCTGGATGACCGGTTCTAACCTCCAATCACAAGCGCACATTCCCCCAGCAGCGCGGCATTACCCAGAATGGGGCTGAAAATTTTGCTTCATTATGGACTTCAGTTAAGTTTGATGTCGGGCTTGTTTTTGCCTATTTATTTCGGCTCCAATGCCTGGCTGACGGAGCTTCTGACCTCCCATCACAAGCGCACGTTTTTCCCCATAGCAGCGCGGCATTACCCCAGAATGGGGCTGAAAATTTTGCTTCATGATGGATATCAGTAAAGCTTAATGTCGGGCTTTATTTTGCCTATTTATTTCGGCCCCAATGCCTGGCTGACTGAGCTTCTAACCTCCCATCACAAGCGCACGTTTTCCCCATAGCAGCGCGGCATTACCCCAGATCGGGGCTGAAAATTTTGCTTTATGATGGACTTCAGCAAAGCTTGATGTGGGGCTTTTTTTGCACTCTTATTTCGGCTCCAATGCGTGGCTGACTGAGCTTCTGACCTCCCATCACAAGAGCACATTTTCCCCATAGCAGCGCGGCATTACCAACTGAGCTAACCAGGAGGCTAGTCGTTAGTAGCGCGAAAGCGAATTGATCAACAACTCAAAGTGAAGGGCAGGTGTTAATCGACAGGTGTTAGCTCAGTTGGTAGAGCGACTGCTCCGGTTAAGCACTGGTCCCGGGTTCGAATCCTGGACCAGGACGAATTTTTCATCAACTGCGAAGTTTCTGAGAAAGCTGTCCTTTGTAGCCGTATGGCTGCATTTAGGTGGATGTCAAACTTTCCTTCACAGAAACTTACTCCACCTTGGGGATTTCCCCTAAATCTGGTCGATTAGTATGGTCCCGAGAAATATTTGCTAGTCTGCCGTCCACGCGCCTTCTCTATGGAAGGCTGTGTCGGCTCCGCTATAGTGCCTAGAAGTATATTCCAGGCACTATAGCTCCGCTGATGCACGCACAGCGCTGCGCAGAGGGCGCTGCGAGCAAGCGCGCTGCCGCGGAGAGCGAGCGGGCATCGGGGTTTGTCGGCCAGTTGGAGCGGTGAAATCGAATGGCAAGAGGCACATCAGCTCACAATTGAAGGTACGATATTACTGTTACTCTAGGATCGTGCAGAACCCAATGAGATGAATGCCGGACACACACACATGACGTAATGTATTTCCACTCAAGGAAATGAAGGTAACTAAAAAAAAAACGTTCGCAAAGCGGGTTCGGTTAACTTTCCACGGCAGTGGCTGTCGCTAGGCCCGCAAACAGTTGCGTTGAGCACGGCTCACAGGTACGTCTTGTTGGGGCGCAGTGGTCGTCGAGGGTGAGGTTCGCAAACTTAGCCGGCCGCTCCACGAACAGGTCGCCAACGAGGTGGTGTGGGACGCTCCGGAACACCTCCGCGACCAAGCACACCAGGCCCTGAAGTCGTGGCCAGGTCTTAGCAACCCGGCGGTCCGAGCAGGAGCCTGGAGCCGCTGACGCACCACGAACGTCAGCCTCGCAGCAGCAGAAACCCTGGCTCGAGCCGGAACGTGACGACGCGGCAGAGCCTTGGTCACCGATGCTCGTGCCCGAGCCGCACCCAGACGGAAGCTCGCCTTGGTCACCGATGGCGACGGTCTCGTAGCGGACGGCACGTCGACCGGACGTCTGACGTGGGAATGCCCAGTCCAACCGTGCCCTGTCTCGGTCGCCCTGCACTTCCCGGGTTCGCAGCGCTTGCTCGCACCACGCCCTCGTCTTCTTCTCCGTGGTGTCTTTTTGCCAGCGGCCACTTGGTGTCTCCCGCGTTGTGAAATCTTCTTTCACTACTTTCACCGTGCCCCCTCCGAGCCACTCATCACAATTACTATAAGACCCCTTAATTTCGCGCCCCGAATTTTTCGCGAATCGGCCCACGGAGCCTCTTTGCGGCCGCTCAATTTCGGGAGTGAGACCGAAGGATGAAACCGCAGCAACGGGCGTAGCCCGTTCGCTACCGCCTCTGGAACCATTATTAAAGTGAAGCTTTCTACGACTCACTGATGGCGTATGTCGCATCGAAAAGGCACTGCAGGAAAGCCAGCTGTCTCTGACGACGGTACGATGTTTGTGAGTGAAGTGGTATGAAAAAACGCTTCCCGGGGTCAGAATCGAACCTGGGTCCATCGCGTTATGAAGCCGACGCCTATCTCATTGCTCATTTCTATCACGGTCAAGCAGTTTGAATTGGGAGAGGGGTGCATGGACTTGCACATGTAATTAGTCAGAAAAATCATCCACTCCGTATAATTCCGCATCGATGCTTTCTTCGCGTGAAATCCAATGGCAAAGGGGCGATGTCAAAGCCGGTGCGATCATAAGTCCAAAAAGCGTGTGAGTCAAAGTCAAAGCTCAGCGAGCCAAAGTCCAAACTCAGACTACAACGAATCGCTCACAAGGAAGCTTCGCGTTCAACCATCTTCGTCCTCAGACGGAGGGGTGTATGATTTTTTAAGCAAAGTTGAGACATTGAGATCCCGTTCAAAAAGAGCTCCCTGCGGCGCCAGAAACAGCGTTTGTTCCACATCAAAACTACCGGGTTATTCCCGAATCTCATTGACGGTTGCAAGCACGTAGCCGGCTGGCAGGCGGGCCAGAACGAAAGCGAAAGCTTGAGGGAAATGTTTTACCAGCAAAAACGTGTTCCTAAATACTTTGGGCAGAGATTGGGGGAGGGGGATGAAGCAATGGTCATGGGAGTACCAGAAAACCTCAATATTTTTGCTTCTTGCTTTCAAACAGCCGCGTATATTAGTCGCCATAACGCAAAAATTCCGCCTTTTTGCTCTCCCCGCGTGCATTTCGCGATGCACTCCGAGTGTATGGACCATCAAAAAGAACGTGTGCAATGAAGAATGCCAGCGCACTTACTGATTTGCAGCCTGGTTTTATTAAGTACCCCTAATGCTGGCGAACGTTTCAAATCACGGTATTCATGAAAATTACAGCCACGCAAAACAGGTTTGATAGTATCCGAATTTCTGTCGTCTTGAAATACCGTAACCCCTAGTTAAGTCGAAGTCCTAAAATCCGCTGAAAATTTCGAGATAAGCGGAGTTTCGAGTTAAGCGAAATGCCGAAAATTTGTGGCCAGGTCACTGAAATAAGAGCCAGTGCTGGTAACAAATGCTCCAATGCACAGAGAAGCTTTCAGAATAAAGGCAAAATAATTTGCAGGAAAAGCAATTTTTATTAGGTATTCCGGAAGAAAGAACTGTGTGATGATCGCCCGTTTCGTGTTCGCATCTGGTCCCAAAAAGGCGCTCTCCATCTTCTCAATGCGACATCAATTGTTGGTCGCCAACGCTATATTCTATTTTGCTGCGAAGCAGGCAAAGCATATGTGTTCCCTGTTTCTGCCGTTGTAGACACCACTTGAGGCTCCTCGTCGTCCACATGATCAGATGCACCTTCCCCGGCTATATCAACAATGTAGGCGTTGGGCATCATTCCGGTAACGGGACATCCGCCTCGCACAGCGCGTACCCCTCGTAAATTTGCCGTTCGTGGCGGTGTTCGGAGCGTAATGGAGCTAAGCGTTAACCGATACCCTATCAGCTGCCTGCGCAGGCGATGTTGCATTGTGTCCTCTTTGTCAACTTTTTGAGGTATCCGTGATCCCCCGAAAAGACGTTTCGAGATAAAGGGAGGCAAATGTGGCCTATGGCAGGTATATGCACGGCAAGAAAACGTTTCGACGTAACCGATATTCCGAGATATCCTTAAGGAGAGATCACTGTATCTGCTTGACTGAAGGTGCTAAAAAACTTCGTATGCATGTGCACATGTGATTTTTTTTATTCTGCATTTACATTTGACTGATTCCCAATTGACTGAGCGTAACTGAGGGGGCCGCGAAGACATGCGCTTAAGGGCCTCCAGATCAACGATGCGAATGGTCAGAAGGCACCGGTTCAAGCTGCTTTATTTACATACACGTACAGGGCACAACATCTTGGGAAACTTGCAAACAAAGACGGTTCCAAAGAGCCATACAAGGAGGCGGAACGCGTTGACGTATCCATCAGTTACAATGGCGCGGGGGTAGTCACAAAGAACGGTTGTTGCTAGGTAACGTAGTAGAAATACCGCGTGATGTTCCCCAGCTTGAAAAAGATACCATGCTGACAGTATTCCCGAAGCCCCCGAGTATGTGTCGAAATAGGTTTCTGGGACGAGGAAAGAGCGTAGCGACAGTATCAGGTCGTTGTTAAAGGCCCGATCGTTCATAATACGCGAAAACGTACTCCTATCACTTTATGCTTCGATTAAAACTTGATTGATTGACTGTAGGGTTCAACGCGCCAACGCAACGCAGGCGATGAGGAGCGCCGTAGTGGTGTGCTCCGGATTAATTTTGACCACCTGGGGATCTTTAACGTGCGTCGAAATCTCGTACACGCGGGCGTTTTTGCTTTTCGCCTCCATCAGAAAAGCGGCCGCCGCAGCCTGGAATCGAACCCGCGACCTCGTGCCCAGCAGCGCAACGCCTTAGCCACTGAGCCACCGCGGGGGTCTTCGATTAAAACTGTTCGTATTCGTAGGAGCCCACCTGTTTGGCTAATCTGGTTTACGGATATGAAATGGGCTGAACCCGCCCAGAAATAGGGCAGAACTACGAAGGCAGCAGCGGCACGGCAGAGCGCCGTGGCCCGCCGACCAACCTCCTGAGCGCCTCCTGAAAACCGGTCTTGGCGGCGGCGACCCCTTCCAAGAGTGGCGCCGCCCTCAGCGGAGCGGGTGCGCATCGAGGCACCCTAATCTTGAGTAAGGTCCAGGGACCTTAATCTTGAGGTGACGCCAGCGCCGCTGCGGCCGGCATAGAGTTGGGGCCGCCTCCAACGGCGGAGTTTTCAAACTGACCTAATCTAAAAACGTCTTCCGTAGCGACTGCGCTGTGTTGCAAGCGTAGCGAGGCAGCCAGAGTCAAATCGCCGTGAAAAATTGTTCGTGGCATTTGGCCCGATTTAGTCGCCACGGCCGTAAAAAACTAGACAACGCTATCTATGGGCCCAACAAAAATGACGTCACTTCCTCCACACTTTTAGCAATGCATTGAGATGCTAGGAGCCTCTCCTGCATGGAGGAGCCATTTGTGGGCGCTTATTAGCGTCATGATGAACTACTTCGCTTCACTTCTCCTAGACGGCAGCATCTCCTAGATGGCATCTGAATGAAGAAAGAAGTGGGAAAGATATAAAGTACATTCGTAGACCTACTTTCGCTTGGATTCGTAGCGCAGTGGGTAGAGCGCTGCGTACCTCCCTTTGCGGCGAGAGAGTACGTGGCTGAAATCCGGGCGCAGCCGCGTCAATGGTACTTTTTCCGGCGACGTCACTGGCTCCCGTCTGGTACTTATTCTAGGAGATTTCAATGCGCACCATCAACTTTGGGGCTACAAGTACAGCACGAAAAAAGGTCGGCAAGTTGCCTCGACCATTGAGCAGCTTAATCTCACCATCCTGAACGACCCAAACACACCGACCCGAACTGGCACCAGTACTTGCAGGGACACCACCCCAGACTTGTCTTTGTTGGCGGGCCAGCTCGTTGTCACGTGGTCATCCACCCACACTAACTTAGGCTGAGACCACGACATTATTCACCTCCTGTTGCGTAACCGAGACTACAAGGCACGATTAGAAAAAACTCGGATTACGAACTGGGATAATTTTCGGAAGGCGCTGTGCAGCCATTCGCCAAATCCCGATCAGTCCTACACTGCATGGATAGACGACCTTCTTCAGACAGTTCACTCTCATACGCGAGCTGTAACCACGACTTACCAGACCCCTTGTGTGGATGCGAGGTTGCTGCACCTTTGGGAAGCACGCCATAGCCTTGCCCGTAGATGGAAACGCCAGCGCCACAATCGGAAGCTCCGTAGGAGGATATCTCTTCTCAGTCAACAGGCGGCGGAGTATGCACAGTCGTTGAGCAAAGAAAATTGGCTGCAGCTTTGCGACAGCCTCCAAGGCACTCTGACCTCCCGCAAAACCTGGAACCTACTTAGGTACCTTATTGACCCCCTAAACAGCAAGGGGGAATCAAATCGAAACATGGCCCGCACTCTTCACGCTTACCCCGTAACTCCAGAACACCTTATTCAAGACTTAACGGCTAAATACCTCCAAACAGAGATACTATCCCCGCCGCCACCGTACTCTGGTACTCCCAACGCAGATTTGGACCGAGATATCCAACTTTTTGAACTGGAAGCAGCCCTGGCGGAATGCAAGAAAAGGAGTGCCCCGGGTCCTGACCAAGTAACCTATAAGCTCCTGGCCAATTTAGGTGATGATGAACTTGCCATTCTGCTTAAACACCTCAATGAATTTTGGACATCTGGCCGCCTACCTATTCAATGGAAAACCGCTGAAGTCCGCTTCATTCCTAAAACAGGGCAAATCCCCACACATAGACAATCTCCGGCCTATTTCCCTTACCTCTTGCGTGGGGAAGCTATTGGAACGCATTATACTCAAAAGGCTGCAGCCATACCTTGAAGACACCAACCAAATGCCCAAAACAATGTTCGGCTTTCGACAACATTTAAGCACCCAGGATATTATGCTGCGACTCAAAGAAGAGGTAATTGCACCTGCCACTCGCCACTCACCTCGAGCCATTTTGGCCCTAGACCTAAAAGGGGCCTTCGATAACGTTGCGCACGCAGCGATTCTCTCCCGCCTTAATAATACTGGCTGTGGCAACCGAATTTATTCCTACATTTCGGACTTCCTCACAGGTCGCCAGGCTGTGCTCAAAATTGGAGATATAAAATCCAAACCAATCTCTCTTGGCAGTCTGGGTACACCACAAGGCTCGGTATTGTCTCCACTCCTCTTCAATATCGCTTTTCTGGGTCTAACAAAACAGCTAGAGCAGATTCCGAATCTTCACCACGCACTGTATGCAGACGACATCACCCTCTGGACTGACACAGACTCTCTCGGTGGGCTGCAGGACACATTGCAGCGTGCAGCCGAAGAAGTCAATAATTACGCCCAGGCTTGTGGCTTACATTGTTCACCGCAAAAAATTAGAACTTGTCATCATCCGGAAACACCCTCCACGACACCACGTCGAGCCCATCGAAATATCTCTTGACGGCCATTCGATCAAACCTAGCCACTCACTCAAGATATTAGGCCTTACCATCCAAGCCAATACCCGAAACGACTTTGCCTTGTCAAAACTGCGTAGTATGTCAGCTCAAGTCGTGCATATGATTAGGCGGGTCACTAACCGGCATCGAGGAATGAAAGAAAAGGACACAATGAGACTAATTCAAGCTTTCGTCATTTCTCGCCTTACCTATGTCGCTCCATACATGGCCTTAACCAAATCCGACATTGAAGCACTAAACAGGATCATTCGGAAGGCATTTAAACAAGCACTCGGGCTCCCTATGAGTACATCGACAACCAAGCTTCTTGAAATGGGTCTTCACAACACTATTGAGGAACTAGTTGAAGGTCATCTCGCAAGCCAGCGCCTCCGTCTGACACACACTCCAGCAGGCCGCTTTGTTCTGCAATGCATCAACTGGCCCTGTGCAGAACAAACCCACCTGGCCCCTTTGTCAGACGAGTGGCGTGAACATATCTCTGTACGACCTCTGCCAAAGAATATGAACCCCGACCTCCATCCTGAGCGCAGGACCGCCCGCAGCCAAGCCCATGAACGCTTATATGGCAATCGCTCTGACGTGTCCTACACCGATGCGGCGAGCTACGCTGACAACCAAACCATGGTTGCAGTGACAACAACCAGAAGCCATTTAACTTCATGCGCATCCATCCGTACTACATCCCCAGGAGACGCCGAAGAACTCGCCATTGCCTTAGCCCTCATCCAATGCTCCAGCAGAGTCATCATCACTGACTCTCAAGCAGCCTGCCGCAGTTTCCTTTCAGGGAGGGTTGCACCAACGACCCTGCGGTTACTTCAGCGATACCGTCCATCTCACCGAGTGGCGATCGTTTGGACACCTGCCCATGCCTCTGTAACGGGCAACAACTTCGCCCACCAACAGGCTCGCGAATTGGCCCACCGAGCCCCAGAGGTCACCGCAGCTCCGTCGCCACTTCTCACCTATCAGGAAATTACTTAATTTTACCAGACCACCAGACAAAAATTCCCGTGCCCTCACCCGTCCCTCAGCAAAGCTCAGGAAATAACACTCCGACAATTACAAGCAGGCACGTACGTTCACCAGGTTCGAATGAATTTATTGTTTCCCACACAGTACACCGCGCTATGCAAGTTTTGTCCACAGCTAGGTACCCTCCAGCATATAATTGTGAAATGCGCTCACAACCCAGCCCTACCACCCCTGTCCTGTTTCTTTCCTGAGCTGTGGGAGACACTGTTGACCAGCTGTCAACCGGAGGACCAGACTGTCCTGGTGACACGGGCCAAGACGGCGAGGGCAACGCATGGATTCCCGGACTAGGGTTCCACTCTCACACTTGAGCTCATTAAAATGCTTTCTCTCTCTCTCTCTCCCGTGACGGATATGACGCCGGTCAGATCTGTGTGTTGCCGGGCATAAAACACTTTCGTGTTAATAAATGGCTGCGGCTCATCTCAGCCAACCTCGCATATGCAAAGAAAAAGCTTGGCTTAGTCTGGTTGAGTTTTGCTTTCGCTTGGGTGCAAAAACGCCCGTGTGTACGAGATTTCGGCGCACGATAAAGATCCCCAGGTGGTCAAAATTAATCCGGAGCCCTCCACTACGCGCGCCTCATCGCCTGCGTTGCGTCGGCGCGTTAAACCCCTCAATCAATCAATCAATCAGCTTTCGCTTGGGTAACCTTACATGTTGCTGTTTCGCCGACCACGGCTCGAAGCCGTTCGGTCCCGTGCAACGCACGCAGAAGGAGGACCGGCCTCGCTTTCATGCACAACAAGCGCGGCGTTCTTCCGTGCGCAAGACGAGTCAAGTAGCCCGAGACACACAGTAGCGCATGCGTAGCAGGCTGTGGGGTTGGTCGACTGGCTATCGGCTGATCGGCGGCATCCGCCGCGGTGGTCGCCGCTAGTTGTGCAGAACGACTGAAAACTGGGCCACAGAGATTTCTCTATGACGGGGTCTTGTGCGCAGCGCCGAAAGCGGTGCCGGCAAGCCACGTGATGCGCTTCAAGGGTTGTGTCGCAGGACGTGTGTCTGCGGTCAAAAGGTGAACTTGCGCTCCCGCGGCGAAACCACGGAACGAGAGTAGTAAAGCTTTGCTTTGAAAAAGAGTAAGGCTATGTTCAGACTACCGACGCAAAAGACATAGCGTGATCTATGGACGTAAAAAAACGGCGTGTCACGCAGTTCGATTGGCTGAAACGTGAAATGGCGTCATTCTTTAAAGTTATTACAACAGTTGCGGCAACAGTCTGAACCCGGCCTAATGCAATAGGCGACGATTGTAAGTCACCGAGTCCGGCGGACCACAGGCTCGTCTGGCAGGGTGCGCTGCCCTTTCGCGCACCTGTGCACTTAAGCGTGCACTGCTCCTGCTGCTGCTGGCTGTTTGCACCGCCGTTACGAATACGTCGTGCAGCGCTAGCTTGCTTTCTTATTGTGTCTTGGCTGAGTGACAAAATGCAGCGAGCGTCAGCAGCGTCAAATCTGTTTTGCGATTCCGAAAGTAGGGGACGTAGAACAAAGCGGCCTGGCGAACTGAGTGGTCGTACTGTTTTCTTATTTGCTCTCAATTTATCTAATTACGCTTTTGCCTCGTCTATTCCCAGTCCGCAATTAACAGACTAGACCAGGGGTCGGCAACCTTTTGCGGTGCAGGGCTGAGTTGCATGAAGCCGACACGGCGGAGGGCCGGATGGCGAATCGGGTGGGGGGTACGAGGGGGGCTATGCAGGCAACGAGGAACAATTCAGGCGAATTCACAATAATTGACAATAGGTGACAATAATTGACTGTAATCTGGCTAAGTGGGAAGATGCGGGACAATGCCAAATGGAACCAATCAATTCTCTGCTCTTATCTCTTGTCTAAGCCCATTTGAGGCCAAAACTGGCGTGTATGCGTCCAGATATAAAGCGCCAGAGGGAGAATAAAGGTTCTGACTACATGCTGGAGAAAGAATAATATTGGCACGCAGGCCTTGAATTGCCGATCACTGCACTAGAAGATAACGAACACAGTCACGACCGTATGTAAATATTTAGGCCACGCACCGTGTATGTGGCTAATGTAATATAGAGGTACACATCTAAGCAGGCAGCGGACGTGCAATTTGGTGCTTGTTTCGCCTCCTTTAATTGCGCTTAATTTGTTTATCTCACGCCATCGCCTCACCTACAGGCTACATGTACACTGCCATTCGTAAATCGTACGGCGTAAAATGTTGCGTGAATAATTATTTCATCATCATCACCAGCCTATCTACACCCACTGCAGGGCAAAGGCCTCTACCACATACCTCCAATTATCCCGGTCCTGTGCTAACTGCGAGCAATTTATCCAGGCAAACTTCTTGATGCCATCTGCTGATCTAACTTTCATAAGAAGAGCAGCAAAATACCAAGAAGGAAGGGCGTCAGACAGGGCATAAGGGTTAATAGAGAATACCACAGTAACCTCAGATTTGCTGATGTCGTTGCCTGGCTAAGTAACTCGGGGGACGAATTGCAGAGCATGAATACCGAACTAGAATTTAACACAGTCGCGTAAGTAGTTAATAAATATCGGAAAAAGTAGAGGCCCAACTACCGGTCCTTGCGGAACACCAGATGTTACATCACAAGTAGGAGACGTGCAGTCATTAGCAAAAACGTGTTGAGTTCAGTACTAGATCCATGCAAGTAGTAGGGGATCAAAGTTTAGTTGGCTGAGCTTGAAAATAAATATGAAATGTGAAGAACTGTGAAATGTGAAATTGAATGAAATGTGAGGAACTCAGTCAAAAGCTTTCACGAAGACAAAAAGTATTGAGTTTGAAATCCAAGGTCGTTATTTGCAGAAAGGTCATTAGTAAAGGCTACAAGGTGAGTTTCACAAAAGAAAGTTTTTCGAAAGCCATGTTGAAAGAAGTGAACAAATACAATTCGACTCAATATATTCAACTAGTTGTGAATATATTATATGTTCAAGGAGTTTGCAACGTATGCTTGTAAGTGAAATGGGACGGTAGTTTTCAGGAGAATGTACATCACCGGATTTATGAACGGGAACCACCTTCCCCACCTTCCAGTCACGAGGCGATGTACCACAACGCTGCGACTGCTGAAAAATTTCTGACCGAAAATACAGGAGTTAACAATAGTGCATTCGAGCGTTTTCAGGCCCAGGAGAGGACGCAATTTTGTTTACTAATTAATGCTTCAACGCCGACAGTCCACAAAAATAGGATCCAACGGTAAAATAAAGGTGGGTACTGACTGGGTGAGTAGAATTGAACACTGGCAAAGGCGTTTTTTAGAATTGTACAGCACTGCTTTGAAGGGACGGGAGCGTTTGAATGATGCAACTGAATGAGGTTCCTTTTCGTGCCGCTAATAGTGTTCCAAAATTTTCGCGAATTCGTTTGTAATAGCACCGATAATGTGTCATTAAAGCGCGTTTTTTTCGCACTTGCTACAGATGTGCTACATTCATTATTTATGGTGTGATAAATGTGCCAATGGTCAGCTCGGTCTGCTAGTTTTGCGCGACGAAATGTACGTTTCATTTTGTTACGCAAGCGTTTTTAAGTGCGAATGCACTTTATAAGCGACCCCAAACCATCCACCGCCGGCGGCGGCGGCGGCGTCCGCAGTGCTCCTCTATATTTAAAAAAGAAACAGCATCCGGCGCCAGGTTTCGATCCGACGACTTTGCAGCCGCAGCGCGACGCTCTACCGACCAAGCCACGGGCGCGACGCTGATATCAGTGTTAGTGACGCGCCTTATATATTTAACGCATTCAAACTACGTCGTCAGCGGCGTGCGTTGGCGAACTCAGCGGCGTTATAAGCGGCTTGATAACTGCGTGGTGTACACGTGATACTACAAAACCCGATGGAAGAGATGGAAGAGAAGGCGGCGAGGCGGTGGGCTGCGGGGGCCGAGCGCAAGCGCCGCAAGCGGGCCGACAACCGTGCATTCGCACTTTCACATTCTCCCCCTCGGGGAAATGCGGGGGAATTTTTTTCTCTCGGGTGCCGCCAATGAGGAAATGGCCCAATGGGATTCCCGACCCTTGGCGACGACCCCGTCGATACAGCGCGGCTCCCTGCACGCGGTGTTTTTTTTTTTTGTTACGTAAGCGTTTATTGAACGAAAAGCTAGGATTTGTTATTATAGTTTTTTTTGTACATATCGATCGATTAGCTCTAAGAGTTTATCTTTGTACAGTAACCAGTTTTCGTCTACTCTGTGTGCTGAAAAGTTATGGAAATAAGTTTCTATAAACGATTCTAATTCGGCTGTTATTGAGGCAGTGTCGGCTCTGCCATAGTCTTGTATTTGTTCGTAAACTTTCCTACAGGGAACCTGCTCTTTCACAGTAAAATCGAGGATGGAATGATCGCTTATTTCTGGCATATGCGTGATAGTACAAATTAATTCCGGTTTTAGAAGTAAGGGTTAGGTCTAAGGTGTCAGCTGTGGAGCCTGTAGTTCGAGTAGGAGTGTGAAAAATTTGCGTGAGGTTAAAATCGCAGCGTAGGTTTACAAATTCCATGTGCTCAGATGAGTTGTGTTTAACAGCTGCAGAATCATGGCGCCATATTATATTCGTAAAGTTAAAGTCTTCGAATATAAGAAGTGGGGACTTGAAATATCTAGTGAACAGTTTGTTAAGAACGCCGCAAAAGGTTCGAGCGGCACTGGGTGGTCTGTAGCAAACGCAAATAGTGAATTCACGGCTAGCTATGTGCACCCCCACATAAAGAAGTTCTAACGACGAGACAACCGGTATTACATGTGAAACAAACACTTCGTTAACAGCAGTAAGAACGCCCCCCCCCCCCTTTCCCCTGAACGAATGTCTCTGTCATATCTATAAAAACAGTACGAGTTTTCGCAGTTCAATATTTCATTATTCGTAATTTTCGCCGAAAGCGAGGTATCAGTTAAGACAACAATATCGGCCGCACACGAATAAATAGTGCGGGACAGTGCAATGGATTTGTTCAGGACGTTTCGAGCATTTGTAAAGAAAACAGAGACCTGATTAGTATTGCGCACAGAAGGTAGCTATGAAGGATCGGGACGAACAGAGCTAGAACTGCCACACGGCCGGTTCGGGGGACCCAATTTCGCACACTGTACATACCTTTTGTTAATGCTCAGCTTGATGAGCCGAAGGGAGTAAGCCTGCCCAGCTTTGAGGAGGAGGAGGAAACAACTTTTATTGTCAGAATAGCCGAAGCATTATTGTCAGAATAGCCGAAAACTTGTGCTTTTGCGTGCCCTTGCCTTTCTTTGGTGGGGAGTCCTTGACATGGCGCCGGTTGAGATCTGCGCGGTGGCCATTTGCTCGACGCCCTTTAAGGACAGTTATTTTCACTGAACCACAGCCATCTCGGCTCGGACATCTCTGCCGGATCGATGTCTCCAATGCTCTCGACTTCTCGAGGGGTCGAGTAGCCTCGAGCTGACGCGTCGACGAAGCCGGCGGGCGAGGCGTGGTAGCGGCTATGACTTGCGAGGCTTAGCTCACGTGTCGGCGTGACACAGTCTTCTCGGGGCAATAAATGGCATTCCGATGGCCTAAAAGGCTACCTGGTAATGTTCAGTGTGTCCTTCCACCTTGCCCGTTCACCTAGAACCACTCATTACAGTTTGATGAACGAAGTTCGTTGATTTACAACGTAGAAACACCGAGCGGATGAACAACGCGTCTCCGTCGTTCGGCTCCCTAACGACTCACCCACCCAGGGAAAAAAATCTGTCATACACCACCTGGTCTCCTTCCAACCTATAGTGCCTGAGCTCCGGCGCCCAGACCCATGCCGTTATTCGGCTTTACGCCGCTTACAGAAAGAATGACGTATAACCAGAGACCTTACGTCGGTTGGTCTCCTCCTGAACACCGGTTGCCAAATATTCTGCGGCCGTTCGCTTGCCGTAATTCGGCCGAAGACCGCTAACCGAATGAAAAACGTACATTCTGGGGACGTACGTCGGCCGTTCTCCTTTATAACGGCGGTTGCCCGAAGAAAACGAATATTCTACGGCCGGACGCACGGTTCACCGTTCAAAGTGCGAATGCACGGAAGACGCACTCCGGCCGGTCTCCTTTCGAACACCAACTGCCACAAGAATACGAATATTCTGTGGCCGGTCGCTTGCCGTGCTTTGGCTGAACACTGCTTCCCGAAGGAAAAGCGGATGCCTTAAAGCCGTACTTCGGCCGTTCTCTTTCTGAACATCGGCAGCCGAAAGTAAAGTGAATATATGGCAGCAGGGTACCTGCCGTTCTGTGTCTGAACACGGGCGTCCGGAGAAATGCCGAAGCGCTGGTCGCGGAATGTTCGCCGTTCAACGTATGATCAGTGGCTGCGCCAGAACCTGGATGCTGGCCGGACATGCCAGAAAGCGGCCGTAGACGGGCCGGTCTTGGGACACACTTTCTGTGCCTCCTGGGTATCTGTCTTTGATCCGAATGTGATGCTTCATACATGTAACAGCACGAAATTCACATTTGTTTGTGTATAGCGGAACGTACGATCGAATACGAAGTCCCGAGGACTTTTCAGTCCTGGAGACTTTGTATTCGGTTCAATGACGTTTTTAAATCCATGACCTCGATTATAACATCAGTCAAATATTACAAGGATGTATCAGGCTCGACGGGTTATCTGCCTTTCATGTATCGTCGTTCGGTTCTGCAGGAGCAATGCAAGACAGGTAATATCCCCTTTCCAGCGTCATGGATAGGGGCAAATGGGTAGCTTTCGTTCTATGTCGCACCCTCCACCAAGAATTTTTTTAGGCTTCCGGGAGCTTCCGGGGGCTTCCAGCACGCGAGCTGTATAAAAACAGTCCTCGAAAAAACAAACTCTTCACGAGGCTATCACAAGAACTTCAATTGGGCAAGGAGGGGGCGGGGGAGGAATCAGCAGAATATCGCGTAAGCAGGCATATCGGAAAAATTACGGAATACAGTTGAAACTCGATTTTACGAAACCCGATTTTACAACTTTCCCGATTTAACGAACAAATTCAAATTCCCCCGCAGTCGCCCATAGTCTTAATGCTTTTATGAACTCGAAATAACGAAACAAACTTCGCCGCCAAACTCGATTTAACGAATCACTGCGGGAAAATCGTGGAGACCAACCCGGCCCTTGAACTGTTTCCGGCATGTTGGCTCTCAAAATTCTACTTCTGAGGCTGCGTCGGGCTCCACAATATCGCAACGCGCGCAGGAATAGGCATCGCCCATTTGTTGGGAAGAGCTTCGCCGGCGTGACAAGGTGGCCGCAGATCAGAACTTCGACGACTTCGTGAACACCGACGCAGACACCGAATTTGACACAACAGAAGTTCTCGACGACCAGGAGGTAGTGCAGCTCGTTTCCACCGCTCAAGAGGAGTCTGAAGAAGCGATATACTGTCGATTTTCGTGCCCACTCCAAGCGAGACTCGACCTTCTGAGGTGGTTTGTTGGGGAACACGAGGGTGCCGCGGACGCTTTGACTTCACTGGACAGCAACGATAAATTTGTGCTCCCGCTGCTTCCAAAGCGCGCGCAGGCGAAAATACGAGCTTTGTTAGTTGGCAATAAATTTGCCTTCTCTCGAACAATATTTGTTGTTCACTTAATTTTACGAAGTTCCTAATTTAACGAAACAATTCGCTGGTCCCCGCGTATATGCGTTTCCTAGTCCGTACAGCCAGCCGTCACATTGCTTAAGTTATATCACAGGATAATAAAAACATACAAAACCATCCGAACTGAAATAAATACCACCCAACACGGACCTGCCATGGTTGAAAATACGGTGTACAAAAATATTCAACATAAATATCCGAAACCGACCTAAGGGGAAAAACGCAAAAGCGTACAAGAAGCAGTAGCTGAAACTTACCAAAAGGCGACGAAAATACCCAAAATCCCGTTTATAGTGCATAAAGATGTCATAAATAGATTATATGCATGATAACAAATGCTAATATTCAAATATGACAAACCCTTGAAAATGAAAACAAAAGCGGCAACGGGATTTGAACCTGGGTTAGGATGTTCGCTTCGCAGAAGCGGAACTACTATACTACGAGACTTTTTTTTCTTTATTACCGGCTTGGTACAGTAAACAAAAAAAACAATAACACATGCCTCAACACAACATAATGATAATAACCTCTCCCGCTGCTACGGGTGGCACGTGTTAAAAGCGTTTCATGTTAACTAGTTCATCCAAGATGTTAGCCCATTCAGGTCGCTCGTCTTGCATTTTCATTATATCTCTAATATAAGCGATGCTTTCAATAAAGTATCCCCTTGCCGGTCGTGCATCCGGGTCTGCATGTCGCACGGCCATACGAGGTTTCCAGAGGCTGTGCAGGCTCAAGGGCATAAGTATGTCAAGTGGCATGCCTCCATCATTACGTGTTGGAAGGACGTATTCCGTACGGAGATACCGGCAGTTCTTTCTTCAGTGTCCGCTGGAGAATGTTCCAGTGGAACACTGCGTCAGAACAGTCCAAGAAAATGTGCTCTATGGTCTCCAGTTTACCGCAATGTCGACAATTCACTGACCCTGCTACAATTATTCCTTTCTTCCGCAGCCAAGGACTGACCGGTAGGGTTCCGGTATGTAATTGAAAGAAGAAGCTTTTGACTGTTGACTTCACAAGCATTTTGTTTAACTGTCCTTAACACTTTTGTTTAACTGTCCTTAAAGGAGCCATGAAGAGAAAATACAACTTCGTTTAATTTGAAAGAACTAGGATTCAGTATCTCACTCAGCTCCATTACAGCCACTAAAGATGTTTTTTTAACGAAAAAAAAGCAAGAAGTATTTAAAAATTTCCACATTTTGCGCCACAGTGACGTGTTATGAGCAAGAATGACGTCATACGGGCCAACAGTAAAACATAATTTTCAGTGCGTTAACTGCACGTTAGCATTCAAGTGATGCGGTCAAATGGAACTAGAGGCGCCATTACAGTCGTCCAGTCATGTCTCGTCGCGACAGGTCAGTTAGGAAGCCGCCAATCGCACAAACAAGGTTCCGTGACGTCATAGAAAAGTTGCGGGACTGCTTCACACGTTTTCTTTAATACCTCCGTTATTTGTTCGAAGATTGCGATGATATTGGTGTCATTGTTATCGGGACTAAGCAGTCTTTTTAATAAACTCAACTTGTATTTTGTCTTCATGGCTCCTTTAACACGTCTTTCCCCGACCCTTCACAGTATAAAGAGCGATAAACAGGTGCCGGTAATGCCACATCGATCACATTCTTGTACAGGTTCTGTCTAGGTACCGGAGCGAGGTATTCGTAAGAAAACCTGGCCTTCGGGAACTGAAAGGCCATAACGACCTCCTTCAAGTAGCCTCGTGGGGCTCTTGGTTTTAGTGCACTGGAAGACACAACAAAATCTGGCAAATAATTCACCAACCTCGTCTGCACAACTGTTCGTAGAAAAGGGTCTGTCTGGTCTCTCAGGAAAATAAACCTAGAGACAACCTGCCTAAGAAATAGATGCACCAGTCCGAGATCTCCTTTTTTAACGGAAATGAAGAGATTCGTACGACTCTTGCTACCGAGCTGTTATGAGCAATTAAATTGAGGGCCACATGCACGTAAACATAGCTTCAAACATTTCCCTAGATGGCGCCACGCGTCGCTTGGCTGTGCTGACTAGGAAACGCCTACACACGTCCCCCTGTGACTTCGTTAAATCGAGGTTCAACTGTATTCATATTCGGTGATTGTTTTCTATCCATTCTAATGGGTCCGGCATGAGACATCTGTTAGAAATAAATAGTAGCGATTTTATTACCGTCACCACACTTGCAGCAAAAGTCACGGGGGGGGGGGGGGGGGGGAGTTGCTTACTAAGGACACCCTTCAGTGGTCCGGAATGACCACAATCACAACGCATGCAATAAATTAAGTTTCTCCTGCTCCTCGAGCGCGAAAATTTCGTCCTGCGTTCATATATTTTACACTTTTATTGCTGCATGTCTCGTCTTTTTTCCTTAGCTATTCAGTGGCTTGGAGAACAATTACATAGTTTCTTTTGCAAGAAGAGACGATTATTTTATGCTATCTTGCAATAGCTGACGAAACATTTACGAACCTCAACGCCCTAAGTGTCCGCCCCATACGTTGTAACATGTATTTAATAGGGCGATATATGCACATGAAATATTAGATTAAGCAGTGTAGAACTACGCTGTTATAGCTGCGTTTGAGGGACCTCGTTGAGAACAAATTTAATGCGCACGTTTGTGTATTTATCGCCTGCTAACCAGCCTTCTAACCAGCCCGCTACAAGCTGCTCGTACCATCACCGCAGAAGGTAATTGCGCTCGCTTGCTGTGGGCTTCTCAAGATGCAGTTACTATAACCACAGCTTCATATCTGCAAAAAAAAAAAAAAGAGGAGAAGAGGAATCCGCGGGAGAATAGAAAGCCTTCTCAGTTGGGGCAACCCACGTCTCTGCAGCAAGACGACAACATTCTATCAGCGCCCTGTTTCATTTGGAGGCTTCTCCCCACTATGTAACATTTCTGCATGGCTTCGTTGCAGATATACACGGAAACAACGTTATGGCACACGTTTTTGCAAAGGTGCGTTCACGGGCTCTGAAGCGGCAGGACCGACCCAGAGTTGCGTGGGTCTGCTGCGGCTGGCGCTGCGCTCGCCCGGCCAACTTGGCTGTCCTGACCATTTTTCATAAGCATCCGGGAATGGAGAAATACTCGCATACCGGAAGCGGAAAGGAGAAAAATACTCGCAATGCCGGAAGCGGAAGGCGGCATGCGCGTTTTCCGCTTCCGGCGGCGTCTTCTGCTTCCGGCGGCACCTTCCGCTTCCTGCGGACCGGCGTTGCTTGCGCGCGCTGTGCTGTTAATCGCTCGGCGTGGTGTGCTCCGCTGAGTACTGCAAGAGCGTTTGTTACTATGCGCTTAGTTTCTGCGGTACTTTGTAGTAGGTTTGGGGGCATTAAGGGCGTGTCGGAGCCCCTCCAAACCCGTCCGAGGACGGGTTGGAGAAGCCCGAGAACTTTCAACTGTTTTAGCCCATTCCGCAATGCCTTTCAAGGGATTGACTTCGTCTTGCCACACTGTGCGGCCGTGGGAACAAGCAGAAAGAAAAAGAAACGCCAGCACCATATGCGCATGACGTGGAGTTGAGAAAATGTTCTGCTAGCTGCATGTGTATGCTGCATCGCCTACCCAGAGACATTGAGTTGAGACATCGATGTATGTCGTGGATAAACCGCAAAAACTTCGTACCGACGACAAACTGTCGTGTCAGGCTGATGCGCTTGGCCGGCAGCGAACGGAGCGAAATCCACTTTCACACACAAGGCTGTGACAATTAAGGGTGACAACATTGGCCCCCTTAGATAGTTATTAGTAAATAACTTGATTCTTAACAATATAACATTATTATAATTTAAAATGAATCATTGCAATTTAAAATGAAGTACATTGTTCGGTCAATACAAACAATCGGCGTCACTAACAATCCCCATGTCATCCATCCTACAATGTTTAAAAATTACGGCGCTTTACTTACTGTTTTAGGCGAATGCATTACACTGCGAAATGATATGAAAGCATCAGTTTCTCTATCGCTCACTGCTGGTCGATAGCAGGATAAGCGGACAGCACAATGTGGAAGCGCAGCTCGAGACATGCGAACGTTTTATTCGGAAAATAGATCAACCTGGGCGCAATGTGGAAAAGAAGAAAAGTTTCTCATCCTTATGCGTGTTACGGAATCACGGAATCACATAATCACGTAATCACATAACCACTGCAATGCTTTACGCGGTCAGCAACAGCCGAAGAGTACACTAAAGTATTTTACATGGCATTTATAGATTACGTGACAGCGTTTGATTCCATACTCAACGCAGCCGTTTTAGAAGCCCCAAGAGACCAAAGGGCAGAGGGAACCTACATAAGAGTTCCAGAAGACATATATAAGGGATGCACAGGCAGGATAACCCGCCACAAGCAAAGCGATAAATTTCCGATCCGCAGGGAGTAAGACAGGGAGATACCATCTCTCCAAAACTACTCACAACAAGCCTGGAAGGGGTACTTAGAAAGCTAGACTGGGAAAACATAGGATTAAGGATAAACGGGGAATACTTGAGCCTTTTGAGGTTTGCGGACGACGTAGTCTTGCTGAGTGAGACTGCAGAGCACCTGCAAACAATGCTTGAGGAACAACTATCAGATGCTTTACGCGGTCAGCAACGGCTGTTGCTGACAGCGTAAAGCATTCGTAGTACAAGCAGAGGGTCAACGAAGATCGACAGTGCGCAAGCTCCGAGCGACAGTGCGCAAGCATGATCGAAACTTTGGAATAGTGGTTTGACTGGTTGTGCGGTTCCGTCGATTTTCTTTACAGTTAATTCATACCCATAAGCAATCGTCATAACTCTAGTTGAGTAAGATCCTACTGTATTACGATGTCAACTGCGTGGTAATCGTTTCGTCGAGAGCCATAGGTCGGCCAAACATAAAGAACTCACTCAAACTCACAATTTTATTCCTTCACGCTACACTCATTCAAACTCAGACTAAAAAAGAATGTCTGAACTCAAAATCACTCTTACTCAGTCCTCACATACTAATTTGTAGTAGTACTCCCTGATGCTCAAACTCATTAGTCCTCACGAGTACTCGTACTTAATCCGTACTCGTACGTACTCAATCTGTACTCACTCATACTCATCTGTACCCATTGGTACTCAATCTGTACTCACATTAACCATTATTAAGTGCTTCTACTGATTTGTTCTTGCAATGAACCACTTGCATTCACTCGCTGCACCAGTTCTATGGACTCGACAAAGCCAGAGCCAGAGAACACTTCCAGCCCGTACCAGTTGGTTCTCCAGGTTCCCTTTCACCTTGCTCAGACGAGCGAGACCAGTGACGGCATGAAAAAGTAGATGTAGCATGGCGTCACGCGAAGGATAAATATTCTTGCTTTTTGCCTTCAAGCGCCTTGGTGATGATATTTAACAAGCTCCCGCACGGCCAATTAACTTACATCGCGCTGCGCTTTGACGGGTCATTTGAAGCAGCCCTCCAAAGGAAAGATGTGATTCGCCGATCTTCTGAGAAGTTCTTTTTTCCCCTCCGAAGAAGGCAAGCCGTTGTCACTCCGTCGCGTCCAGGGTAGCTTTTCTCAATTCGGCACGTTTTCCAAAACGTCCTCGACCCCGGTCTTCAATTAGCACCACATCTCCTATGGACGGTGGTTTAGCGTGGCGTGTCTTGGTCTTGACAGTTGCTCCAATTTCTTTTATGTACTCTTGATGCCATCTCTTCCACCAAGCTCTTACGAGTCGGCATCGACTTCTCCATTTCTCTTCAACATCTACTCTGTGTGTCTCCGCTTGTCCATCGTAAAGCTGTTGGCGTCTGCCGATGATGCCTGCCGGCGTTAGTGGCATGGGCTCATTGGGCTCGCCATGCACGTAAGTCAAAGGGCGACTGTTGAGAGCTACTTCAACTTCGGCGAAAATTGTTCGTAGCTCCTCCACTAACGTTGTCTGCCGTGATAATATTTTTCTCATCGACGTCTTCAGGCTTCGAATTATGAGCTCATAAAAACCTCCCCACCATGGGGCGCACTCGGCTATCGTTTTCCACTGTATGTTTTGAACACTACTGTAATACTTCACTTGTTACTGCCTGATAGTTTCGAGCATTCTGTTTATCTCCTTCTTAGCTCTTTTAAATGTTCTAGCCTTGTCCGAGTAGATTACGGTAGGAATACCCCGTCGAGCTGTGAACTGCCTGAATGCCTGCAAAAAACTGCTCGGGGACATGCCGTTGGTCGCCTCCAAGTGCACTCCTCTCGTTACTGCGAAGGTTATAACTACCACGTACTGCCTTATAATTTCGTCTTTGCCCTTCGCATAAAGCGTACCTGCGAAGTCACTTGAAACGTAACGATTCGTTGACCCGGTCCGCCGGTAGTGGAGGCGTTGGTTGACTGGCAGGTCTTGTGTTGTGCTTCTTGCAGACTAAGCATTTTTTAGGACTCGCTTCAAGTCTTGGCGACCTTGCAAACTCGAGAACTTGGTGCTTAGCTGCGCGAGTGTCGCTTGAACGCCGCCGTGTAACACCAGTACGTGACGTCACGTGCTGAACGTGGCGTATCAGCAATTCCGTGGAAATTGCGTCCTTTGGCAGTGCGATGGCGTGCCGGCTTGATACTTGGCTGTATTGCAAGCGTAATGTTAGTCTGATGAGTTCTTCATCGTCCAAGTAGACTTCCTGTCCACTGATCTCAAAGGCATTCGCGCTTGCCGCATTGCTGTGATTTTGTCTCCAGGTCAGTACTTGAGTTTGTCCTATCCAGTATGTCTCCGCAGTTGTCACCTCTTTCCCAGTCTGGCGTTGTTTACGAACCTGAATAGCCATGCAGTTACTCGTAGAAGCCGCCCATATGATGAGTAATTTCCGACGTCCATGACCATGGTTTGCTTTCTGTCATACCTGTGCATTTATGGAACTGTACTTCGGGCGGGTCATCCATCGATCGTCATTTACGTGCTTATCGTGGCTGCTTTTTCCTGCTCATCTGAGGTCAGCCATTTAAGTCATTCCACCAGATGTTCGATTCCATCAATGATTTTGCGCTTACTCCACGTGTTCGTAGGTCCGCCGGATTGTCTTCACCTTGAACAAACGACCAGCTTGCTTGAGATGTCTTGTCTCTTATTTCTGAGATTGTTGGTGACGAATGAATCTCTTTTGCTTGCCCCCTTCATCCGATGAAGAACAATCATTAGGGCGGCCCAGCAGGCTATATATCTTGAACTGCTTCGTTCAAGTGACTCGATATGTATTCTTTCAGCCTTGATGCTAACACTGCTGCCATCAGTTCAAGTCTTGCCAAACTCAATTCTTTGATTGGAGCTACGTGGCTTTTCGCTGTCAGTAGCTTAGATTCTCTCGTTCCATCGTTGTACAACATTACTGTGTATGCTGCCGCTCAGTATGCTGCTGGGCTCGCATCGGCAAACACATGAAGCTTGTACGATTCCACTGATTTGTCCTTGCTTGCGTAGGATGTTGGAATTCCTAACAATTGCAGTTCCTGCGCCTCCAACATCAGTTTTCTCCACTCGTCGCATTCTTGTTTAGGGAGTGGATCATCCCACGTGACGTCAGTCTTCCATAGTCTTTGAAAGCCTACCTTGGCGCGGATCGTATATGAAGATAACAAACCAAGCGGGTCGAATATCTCGGCTGCTGCTTGTAATGCTGTCCTTTTGGGCAAGCATGTGTCGCTAAGCCCAGTTCTCCACAAGACAGGATCTCACGTCCTTTGCGTGCTTCCACATCACATCAAGAAGCATCGTGTGTCCTTTCGAGAGGATGTTTACATGACCATGATCCTTTTTGTTTTCATCGATTATTTGGTTGAGACTTTCTTTATTGGATGTCCATTTTCTTGAATTCATCGCCGCCTCCTTGAAGCCTTGTTTGGCCTCTTTGTACAGCTTGACTGCCTTCTCAAACGTAGCTGCCCCGAGGATTACGTCATCCACGTAGATCGGCTTTCGAAGAATTTCTGTCGTCTCTGGATACCTTTCAGACACTTGTTTCAGGTTCTGCTTGATTGTTGCTGCAAGAAGAAACGTGCTCCGTGTTGTGCCGAACGTGTCTCTAGTCATGCGCCAGGTTCGGATCTTGTTCAGCAGGCCACCTTTTCTTTGCAGAAATTGATGAGCAACGACAGCATGCCTTCATTGAAGTTAGGTCCTGCCTCCAGGTTGTCCTTTAACGACATACCCTTCTGCGTGTGTGAAGAGCCGTCGAATACTACACGAACTTTTGTCGTGGCTCAGTCATCACGAATAACCGCTTGATGTGGTATGTAGTAACATCCCAGTGAGAGGTCCCGAGGATTCTTGAACCTCTTCCGCGACTCCCAATGTCACATATTCGGAGGTCGCATAGTCGTAGCGACGCAGTGTGGCTTCGTTTTCTTTCACCTTTTTGTCGGTTGTAACAGCCTTTTCATGGCGTTTTCCTTGTTCGTCTCCAGATTAACTCCCTCCTTCCACGGCAAGCTGACTTGATAGCGAACATTTCACTGCTCTATCTTCCGCTCGAATTCTTCTATGATTTCGCTTTCTTAAGTAGTGCAACTGGGTTTTGTGATGCCAAATTATTCCAGGCTCCAGAACTTCTGTAGGTCTAGTTGAAATTCCGTTTCCGCAGCTTCAACTTCCAGAAACATGACTGATTGGTTTGCGTTAGCCTCATATTACTTTTCTTCGAATGACCTTGCAGTACCCACCCTAAAGTTGTTTTGATTGTCATCAGTCTACTTTCAAGTGGATGTGTTCTACCAGTAAGAAACTCCCAATAATAATCGGAGCCAACTAGTAGTATCGCATCTGTGGATATCGTCTTGGTCCTGTCGTCCGCTACTCGTAGCTGCAGTTCCATTTTTTCGTTGATGTTCTGATTGGGAGCAGGCAGCCTGCTGTGCGATAACACGTCAAGCTGTTTTACTGTTTCTGTTCGTTTGTCTCGGGGTGCTATAGTCACTTGAACTACGTCCATGTATTTAATTTTCTCGTGTCCTCCGAATGAACCGATTGTTAGCCTTTGCTCTCGTATTACTTTAGCGCCTATTTCTTTTGCCAATCCAGTTTTAATGAATGACCGCTGTCTTCCGCTGTCCAACAGCAAACGGCCCCGCACGGGGCACGTTGAGTACTCTTGGTGACGGTATTGGCAACACCGTGGACCCCGAGCCCCCGTTCATAAGTTGTAACCTACCGTGGCGATGTGCTTAAATGTGGAGGGTTAGAAACCTGAAACGTTGGCCGTCGGAACCCAGGTCAAGCTCCGGCGGATGGGCTCTTTATCTCTCTACTAAGCAGGGAGCTCCGGGACCTCTTCAGCTATCAGGGTAAAGCTGACGAAGACAGTACCCCTGTCCCCTGCTTTTTCATATGCCATATCGATAATGTAAAACTGCCCTGAAAACGTGATTGGTCCCTGAAAAGGGGCCGCACCTAAGTTTCCTTCCCATCCCTTCCAACAACCAACATTCCGAAACCGGACAACTATCCTCCATTCTTGATTACCGAGGCAGTTAACAAAACAAACCCTGTTTCCTCCAAGTCCGTATTCCTGATCACTGAATTCCTGGAAGGCATCCTCAGAAAATCGTTCGACGCTAAGAAACTCCTCACCGGTTAAGTGTTAGTCAATGTCAGACCCAGCAACAAGCCACTAACCTCCTGACCCAAACCTGCATGGCAGATCTGGCCATCAGAGTCGCACCCCACCGTAGCCTCAACAGCTCTTAGGGTGGGATTTATGAGACAGATTTAATGAATGAGACCGAAGCTGATCTGTCGGAAGGTCTGAAAGATCAGGGTGTAACTGCAGTGAGGCGTATCACCATCAGACGCGATAATCAGGGAATCCCCGCAAAGCATACAATCTTGACATTCAATCGCTCCACACTTCCGGAATCCATTAAAGCAGGCTTCATCTGGGGCTCCGTCCGAGCGTACATCCCGAATCTGCGTCGCTGCTACAAGTGCCAGCGGTTCGGACACGGTACTAACCTCGTGTCGGGGCCAAGCAACCTACGCCAAGTGCGCCCAACACTACCTCACTGATGGACTGTACATCGTCTATGCTAATTGCCTAAGGACCTCACGCTGCATATTCGCGAACCTGCGAGCGGTTCAACCTTGAGAAAAAAAATCAACATCAAGGTCACAGAAAACATCACCTTCCTAGAGGCGCGAAAGAGGTTCGTCTATTTCCCCTGGGGAGGTACGCCGACGTGGCTCGCCGCGTGGCGGAGCGGCGTCTCGTTTCGGCGGAAACCCAGTACCGCGAGTCAGACCTGGTCCCACCTCCGCCCCCCTTCGGGTTGCCTCTGACAGCCCGTCCCGCCCACACACCTCTTGCTGAGCCAGCAGCGGCCGTGGTGGCAACCACGTCACTCGGGGATGCCGCTGCATCCACTGCTTGCTCTCCACCGGCCCAAAGCACACGCGAGGGCACGGAGGAGATGGAAACGGAGTCACCCGCGGCCGTTCCCACACCCGCCGCACCGCCTCTGCCACCCGGGGCGCCCCTCATGACCTCGGCGGTCGCGGCTCCAACGAAGGGCACCAGAGGGTGTCCTAATCGCAGGGCACCCTCATTGCTTCGGATGACGACATAAACGTCGAGCCGAACGGCTCGACGTTTATGTCGTGCATCACAGCAAAAAGCTTGCATCACAGCAAAGGCTTGCATCACAGCAAAAAGAACGGGCTGCAGCATCCAGGTGAAAAACCCGTTCCAAGAGTTCAAGCCCGAAGGTCGACACATAAACACGCACATATTCCAGTCGCTGTAAACTTACCTTGCGCTTCCCCTAGTTTGTTTTTGTGTATTTCACCCAGTTCTATGTTTTCGTGTCAGGCAGCGCACCTCTGCACTTCAAGATGTTAAAACACCAACTAGCCCACTCCCAAGCCAAGCCTTGTTAATAACGGGAAGAGAAAATATGATGCAATGGAACTGCAGAGGCCTTCTTAAAAACCTTGACGATGTCTATGAGTTATTGCATGCCAATCAGCCAAGTGTGATGTGTATCCAAGAAACCCACTCCAGGCACACACATTTCTTGAATAGTTACATGGTATTTAAGAAGGACAGAGCTGTTGGTGGCACATCCTCAGGTGGTGTGTCCATCATTGCCCGAAAATCCTTGGCGTGTCACACTGTCCACCTACAGACCATCGTAGAGTCTGTGGCCATTCGAACCATAATCTTTAATAGGCTTATAACACAATGCTCTTTTTACATCCCTCCTGACTCCCAGCTCTCGAGCTCAGATTTCTAGAGTCTGGTAGATCAGTTACCCGAACCTTTCATTCTAATAGACGACATTAATTAATTCTCTTTGGGGCTCTTCTCGCGCGGATTCCCGAGCCTGATTCCCGAGCCCGAGCCCGGATTCCCGAGGTCGCCTGATAGAGATGTTCCTAACATCTTCGGGAGCATGCCTTTTCAACAAAAAACAGCCTACATACGATAACTTAGGAAACAATACATAGTCACATCCTGACTCGGCTATTGGTTCTGCAATTCTCCTTCCATGTTTTGAGTGGGGTGTGGGCACGGACCCATATGGTAGTGACCACGGCTGCACATAGTAGGGCGTCGTGGATAGCCTGCAATTCCAGCAGGATTGGGGTGCATGTGGCAGAGGCGTAGGGAATACTGCCTTCGATGCTGGGATGAGTGGGGCTGGTCCACGCAGTGACTCCATGCGTTCCTGTGCATGAAGCGTCGGTGTAGAGGAGGCATTGATCGTCTGGTCCCGGGTGATTTGGGAGGGGAGAGAGCTGCGCTTTACCCTCCTTGGTCCACCTTCTCTGCAGATGGCTTGTTTTGTTGGAGGTTATAATCGTATAACCCCAGGGTGGAAGCTCATCCTGACTTTCCGGAGGTGCCAAGTTGCCCGGGTTGAAGTGGTCGTACAGTGCATGGCCGTTCTGCAGACATGCATACTTTGACAGTCGCACAGCTCGGCGTTGATTTATGAGCTCGTCAATTGTGTTGAGCTGAGCTTGTTCCTGAAGGACCGGTATCGGGGTGATGCGAGGGAGACCGGTGATGGCTCGCATGGCTTCTCTATTAATAGCTTCCAGTTTAGCATGTTGGGATACGGTTAGACGCTGAAACTGGGCTTCATAAACCAATCGTGGTTGGAGCACAGCGCACGCCAGCCTACGAGCGACCTCAGTTCTTGCACCACCCGCTTTTGGCGCAATGCGGCGGATCAGGCGAATGGTATTTGCCGCCGTTTGCCTCACTGCTTTCAGCCATGCTGTAGCGGTACCAGCCTGGTGAATATGCAGGCCCAGAATACGGAGCTCTGTTGCTTCAGCAAGCTGATGAGCGCCTATGCGTATAGATGGAAGGTGGGCGGCGAGCTCCCTGACATACACCTCCTTAATTTGTGGGCGGCACGGAAAAGAGCAGGTATCGCTGCTCGGAGAAATCTGACGTGGTGGATGGGAAATCGGACGCCCTACTGGCAGGTACAGCCAGACGCCTGGGGCAGTGATCACCTCCCCATACTTATTGATCTACGCCCGCACACTACCTCCAAAGTCAAGCGGAAGGCCTGTATTACCAACTGGGACAAATTCCGTTCACTTACTGCGGACGTGCCACTATCGGGATCTACATTACACAGTACACTAACTGCAAAGCTAAAGGAGGCTACGATTGAAACGTGGGTAGAGGAGTCCAAACCGAACCCTGACATGCACCTCCTTAATTTGTGGGCGGCACGGAAAAGAGCAGATATCGCTGCTCGGAGAAATCCGGAACTCCCTCCCGGACAGGATCAGGGTAACCGCCTTACAGCCAAAGCCCGACAATACCAAAAGGTTCTTTCCCGTGAAAGGTGGCTACGGTGGTGCGACGGTATGAATGACCGTACATCAAATCGCACACTTCGGAGCACATTCCGTGCAATGGAAAACGGTCGTCGACCACCCGATCCGGTGGCAAGCTCCCGCCTTGCGGCTCAGGAGACTCCAGAAGAATTTGCCGAACGGGCAGCTCGACAATTCTTCCCTCTACACGATGTGCCACACAAGCTCTCCCAAGATCCCCCTCCTCCTGCGGTAGACACGGACGGCCTGGAGACTCCGTTTACACTTCCGGAACTACTCGCCGCTATTGAATGTTCCAAAAAGCGTACCACCCCAGGCCCGGATGGTATACCGTACGAGGTTTACCAAAACCTGGAGGGAGATATCCTCAATACTATTCTGGCTATAATTAATGAAACCTGGACAACCTCAAGAATCCCGGCCGAATGGAAGCACTCAATAGTTATCCCTTTAGCTAAACCTGGAAAACCTCCTAACCGATTAGAAAATCTCCGCCCAATCTCCTTGACACTCACCATCTGCAAACTAGCAGAACGAATGCTGGCGACACGTCTTTCTTGGTGGCTGGAGAAGCATCGCAAATATCACCCAGCTCAAATCGGGTTTCGTCCTGGTCTGGCACGGAAGATGGTTTGGCGATGTTGTCCGAAGACATCTGAATAGTGTCCTCCTACAGCCACGCCACTCGTACAATACTGGCAACCGATATTTCGAAGGCGTATGATAATCTATCAACGACGCTATCAGACGTGCCATGCTTGAGTTGGGCCTGCCACGTCGTGTGGTTGATTACGTGGCAGCCTTTTTAAAAAACCGTACATTCGCTGTCCGTGTAGAAGGGAAGCCAGTAGGACTGTTTCACTCAGTGCGTGGTGTCCCTCAGGGAGCTGTGCTGTCACCAATACTCTTTAACATTGCGTTTATTCCCTTAGCGTGGCAGCTCGACACTGTGCAGCACATACGCTTCCTGATCATACGCGGATGATGTCACAGTATGATCGACGCAAAAACGTACAGATGCAGTATACAGCGCTGCAGAAGGCTCTTGAAGTTATCCAGGCATTTGCAGCGAAGGTTGGTCTAACTGTATCCGTCGAGGAAGACGAAGTACATGACAGTCGCTAACAAAGCTGGCCGATGAGAAAAGTGACCTCTCGGTAGTTAAAACCTACAGATACGTAGATGACTATTTGGTGTTTTTAAACACTTCCGGTGTGACTGACCTTAACAGCGTAATTGAAGAAGTAAAGGGAACATTTGTCTCTCAATCCAAAGGATTAAATTTCATTCTAGAAAAGCCGTGAGGAACGTTAATTCAATGCCTGGATTTGGAACTAGAATTTGCTCTGATCCACATCTGTTACATGTACACAACCAAGAACAAAAAGTGCCTTCTTCCCTTTGACAGTGGCCATTCAAAGTTGCTCAATTGAGCAACTTTGAATGGGCACTGTCAAAGGGAAGAAGGCACTTTTTTGTTCTTGGGGTTGAGAAACCTGTTTTCAAGCTGCACTCGTTAAGTCGTGTCAGCATAAAATTGACGTCAGCTTTAAAAATCAGACTACGCGCTTAACAAACGCTGGTTATCCTGCAGCTTTTACCAAAAATGTTTGTGAAAGCTCCATCAAAAGGTGAAAGGAAAGAAAAAAGAGCGTGCTCAGTTGGAACGTAACACAACGCACGTTATTCCTTATTTTCACCGCATTTCGCATAACGTCAAGAAGGTTGCGGCGAGATATAAAGTGAACGTGTTGTTTTCCGCCCCGTGCAAATTGAAAAGACTGTGTCCAATGATGGAAAAGAAAGAAACCAAGGGCGGTTGCACAAAGAAACATGAAAAACGTTACACTGATTGCGTGCGCAACGTGTGTACGAGATACCACCTGCGCTGCGGTTTCTCATATATCGGACAGACAGGCCGATGCTTTAATGATAGGGCACGTGAGCACCAACTTGCTGTACGTAGCAATCTAGGTGGGCACATGAGCGACCATTGTAAAAGATGCGGGTGTGAGCCACTACTAGATAAAACCGAATTCCTCAAACGAGCCTCTGATAAAACAGAGAGAGAGAGAGATTATCGAAGCCTTTTACATAAACAAAGCGGGTAAAAAAATGTATTAGCACACCATCATTGTCACTGTACGATAAAGAGATAAAATTTTTACAAGGTGTCCTTTAACCGGTTCCCTCCGCTATCAAATGTACTTTCTTTTTACTTCTTCATGGTTTTAAGTTTCGTATGTGTTTTTTTTTTAGATTTAAGCATGCTTGGACGCTCTGAAATAAACAGTTGGAAGTCAGCACCCGTCTACGTCGTTTGTGTCTCTCGTCTTTCGTCCTGTCAGTTCGCGCTGTTGAAGTTTCTAGATCATGAACCAACTAAATCGCACCAGAGTCTTGTTAAGACTTCCTGGAATTAACGAAGTTTTTCAATTCCACATTGGAAGCCCCATTGAAACCCATGTTCAGAAAGATTTGTTGACGGGCTAGTTGGTCTGATACTTGAAACGCCATGAGGATTGCGCGGAACGACGACACAAAGAGGAGACAACAGGACGAGCGCAACTAACAACTAATGTATTCAACGGTTTACGCCCCCAAATATAAGACAAATTGGAGCAAGCGCCGAACATACATGTGCAAAACGTCAAGAAAGAACATGCTCATCGTCAACCGTACAGACAAGACTTTAACAATTAAGACTCTTTTATACAAAGCCAAAGATGTGTCACTCACGCAATTATGCGCATTATTTATCAGGAAGGCTTCCATTATCTCCCGCGCGACGTCGCTGCTGCCCCGGCCAAGAATCATAATCTCATTCAGTCGCGGCCTGTACCCACTTTTTTCGCAATTTCTGCAATGCTCCGTCAAGTTAGTTCTAACGCTCATTCTCCCCTGCACGATCGTTCACGCAGCGCCCAGTTTGGCTAATATAGGCCTTTCCACGTGTCAGTGGAATTTCGTAAACGACGCCTTTCGCGCATTTCGCAAAGGGCTTGGAATGTTTTTTGGCACAACCGCTCCTTTTGGTTTTCTCCTTTGCAGTCAGAGAACAAAGCTGTCCCAGCTTCACAGGAGCAGAGAACACTATAGGTACTGCGTACCTATAGCCACATTTTTCAAATTGTGGGCTACTTTATGCAGTATGGAAACCACCACTGGCTTCGCACCATCCTTTTAAACCCTTTTAGGCATTTTTTCTTCTTTTTGTCTTTGGAGGAGTGTTTCACTCATCGCCGCCAGGATCGTACAGGGGAAGCCAGCATCGTCCAACCGGGACACTTGGTTTTTAAAACTTTCCTCCATTCTGTGCGAGAATGACTTCACTCAAGGCACATTGCAGCAATACCTCTTTTCACGGTCTTTGAATGCGCCGACTGATAAGGTAAAAGATCCTTTGCAACTCTCGGATGATACATCCAACACACGTGTGTTTCAGAAACAGACATTTCTATGTCCAGGATCTGTAGAGTTTCTTCTGTCAGAACCTCATGTGTAAACGTCAGCCCTTACCATGTTTTGTAAAATCATCTACAATCCCGCTCATCTGATCATGGTAGCTCAATTGATTCTGCTTCTTTAAAAAAGTTAAAAAATAATCCACATACCTAAAAACTTTTAGAACCTTGTTCCCATTAAAAACATCCGCTAGGGTGCGGATGTTTTTAAAGGCTGCGGAAAAGACAAAAATATTACACATGACAGGGGCTTCACACGAACTGATACATATACCACGACGCTGCAAGCAAAAACTATTGTCAAAAGTTATAAAAGTGCTATAGAGATAAAATTCAAGTAAAGTTATAAATTACCTACATTCATCCCTGTTGAATTCTCAAACGAAACCTCGCCGTTCTCCTCTATACAGGACCTAACAGACTCGAGCAGTTCAGCATGAGGCACGGAATAAAAGAGGTCTTTAACATCGACAGAAAACACGAACCGTATGTTCTGGTGTTGTTCAAGAAAGCAAGTTACATCCTTTGAATTTCTGGTAGCAAAAAGATCACACACCTCTAGCGTATGTAAATGTTTCTGAAGAACCCTACTGACCTGGATCTGCCAAGAGCCTCTCTCACTAACCACTGTCCTAAACGACAAATCTGCTTTATGTGTCTTGGCCTGGAAAAATACCTCCAACGAGTTGCCTACACATTTATTTATACCAGATGCTACCTTCGCCAGTCCCAGGTCATTGCATAACTTCATGGCCTTGCTTTTAATTTTCGTGACACCCCTCTTAACCTGTCTAAAGTTCTTACTAATTGCCTGACCTGCCCTCAACACACCTTCAAAGAGAGAGAGAGAAAACTTTAATGAATACTGAAGAGGTTAGCCCCACAAACGGCGGGGCTTGCTACTTCAGATGGGGGTGAACATAGTCGAGGTGAAAAAAAAAAGAATAGGGTAAGAAGTGCGCACCAACAATGAATAAGAGGGAGAAGAAAATAAAATAAGTTCGGAACGTAGAAAAAAAATTACAGCACTAGGAGAAAAAATCTGAGGATTCCAAGTTTAAAGAACATCGGTTAGTCCCGTGTCAGACAGAAAAGTTAAGAGAGCCTTTGTCCCTCGCAGCCACGTCAGCGTGATTTTGCCACGGACCAAGAAAGTGACGCAGCTCTAAAGAGTGTCCTCGTAGCAGTCGCACTAGAGTTCTTTTAGCTGTTTCGCGTTGAGTTGTATGCTTCGGGCAGTAACACAAGACATGCTGTATGTCGTCTCTCACAGAGCACACAGAGCCAATGGCGAGTCCGCCCAGCCTATCTTAAAAAGAAAACTACCAGTGAAGGCAACGTTCAGGCGTAGTCGGTAAAGGACACCCTCAGTTTTCTTTTGCAGACCTCGCGGAAACTGGAAATAGCACTGAGGGTCAATCACGTGCAGAGGGTCCTGCCAATCTGATAACTGCAGTTTCCATCCAAGCGCATTCACGGCCGTACTTCCGTCTTGTCTGGAATACGGGATTCCAATAGACACAGGCAGATTGTGCGCCTCTTTCGCTGCTGCGTCAGAGATGACATTCCCCTGGATGCCGGAATGACCTGGTAGCCATTGAAGCGAGATGCGGTGCCCGTCTCGTAGCCCTAGTGTGTGCAATGCGTTTAGCTCACACACAAGTTGGCCGCAGCGCTGGGATGGCTTCATCAGTGCTTGCAAGGCAGGCCGCGAGTCGGTAAAAATCACCCATTGTCGAGCGGGACTATTGGGGATGTGAAGGAGTGCCACCCCGAAGTGAGCAGTTAACTCAATGAAGGTGGACGACGTCTTCTGACTGAGTTTCTTTTTCACAGTTAGTCCCACCGACGGAATCCAAACTCCAATGGCTGACGAGTCAGACTTCACGGATCCGTCTGTATATACCTGAACGTGACCAAGATAACGCGAACTGATATGCTCCAGCGTGTAGTATCGCAAGGCTGGCTCAGGCAGAGATGATTTCTTGCCTATACCTGGTATGGTGAGGCCTATATCCCATGGTGCAGCTTTCCATGCGGAAAGGCAGGCTTTACGAGGCGGGATTATCCCGCTATCCTCTGGTCATAAATGAAACAGAAATACCGTACGTTCACAACCATAAATTTCTCGGAGTTACATTAGATCGCTCACTATCTGGGCCCCCCCCCCCCATATCCGTATCCTTAGAGAACGCCTGCACTCATTTGTGCCCATTTTCCGGGTGCTGACAGGAAAAACATGGGGCTGCTCAGTGCCTTCGCTACTACGACTTTATAAGGCACTATTCCTTGGTCTTTCTGCGGTACAGCCTCCCAGCGCTGATTGGTTTGTCTAAGACAAACTTCAGAGTGATAGAGTGTGCACAGGCTCAAGTTCTGCGCATCTGCTTGGGCCTTCCAAGGTGCACATCCACGAATGCAACTCTCTGCGAAGCAATTAAGGTGTATGTCCGCCCAGACACTCCAAGCCCAAGAGTTCCTTCGCACCAGCCTCCGTCACGTAACCCGGTGTGCTGACCATCCTCTAGCACAGGCGTCTTCCCCGCATGTACGGAGCCTCCTACCGGCCAACTTCGAACGCCCAAGCAAACACACCTTCAGGTACAACAACAAAACCTCCGTCTTTGTCTGCCTGTAAAAGGCGCAGGTTCTTATCTCTAAAAAAGTGCAGAACATCTTTCAAGGGTCGCTCTTCTCAGTAGATCGTGGCTTGTGAACTGTCTTCGCTAAGCTGTCTGCCCCTTCTAAAAGGCACCGCTCTTGACTCTCACCGTCAGCTTTCTTGGCGATTCTTCTGTTTAGAAAGAAGGAAGTGAAGAAGAAGAATAAGAAGAAGAAGAATTATTTGTTCATGATCTTTACAGGGGAACGGGGAGCAGGAGGCTATAGGGCTGTGCAGCCTGACAAGGGCCTCTGCAACCTAACTACATTTGACAAACAGGGCACTTATTTAACAATAATGGAAATACCATATCGCAGCATTGCACACAATACAATAAAATTCACACAATAACAGAGTAGAGGTTAGAAAACATAGGCTTTCACTTAAAAAAAGAGAAAAAAGGTCACTTATATACTTTTAAAAACTCGCACAATTGCACAGTAGAACATCACAACAAACATAATATAGGCGTTCACATACGTTTTATCATACAATACACATTAACCAGTAAAAAAGTTCAAGTACACATACTTTATTACATATATTCAATGTCATGGCATAAAAGGATGGACTTCATTTGGGCTTTAGAATGAATATGACTGGTGTCTATGAGACCATGTAAACGATTTAATAAGGCAGGTGCTTGGTACTCGACGTGCTGTTTACCGTAATTTGTCCTCACTATTGGGGTTTTCCTGTACAGATGACGCATGTTGTAATTAAAATTCTTATTTTCTGGTGTGTTCTGAAAACTCTGAGGATCATTTTTCTGAACCCATTGTAAAAGCCTAAAGTAATATAGTTGTGTTATTTTTAACATTGAGTATTTTTCGAAAAGTGGCTTAGTTTTTAAGTCCCTGATGAGGCCATGATATTGTTCGAAGGCTCGCAGGACTCTTTTTTGCATAATCAGTAGTTTTTGATAGTTCGTTTGTGTCGTAGTACCCCATACCATGATGCAATATGTCATTTTCGAATAAAACAGTGCATAATACAACTCCATTTGTAGCCATTTTGGTACAACTGGGCTCAGTTTGTATAAACACCCAGCAGTTCTACTAAGCTCCATAGTTAGTTTTTGTATATGTGTGTTCCATGTCAAGCCTTCGTTAAACCATACACCTAAAAACTTCTGACTGGTTACCTGTTCAATTTTTCTGCCCTCAAACAAAATGGTTGAATTATATAAACGCGGCTTATTAATAGGAGCAAATACAATGTATTTGGTTTTACTGACGTTTAGTTGAAGTTTGTTTACACTAAGCCATCCAGAAAGCTGGTGGAGATATTTATTAACGTGGTGTTCAAGTTGTAGAATGGATGTACCGCTAAAGAAAATGTTCGTATCGTCTGCGTACATAATTAGCTTTGGAGAACATGGGATATCACAGAGATCATTTATGTAAATTATAAATAGTAGCGGACCGAGTATTGACCCCTGCGGTACTCCTCTAGTTATATCTGCATAAGCAGATGCACTGTTGTTCATGCGGACATATTGACGACGGTTTATTAAGTAGTTTTTCAGTAAGTCAAGAACCACACCACGTACACCATACTTGCTAAGTTTATGGGTTAAGACATCATGGTATACTGAATCAAATGCCTTTCTAAAATCAATGAACAAACCAAGGGAGTATAGTCTCTGTTCGATGTTTTTAATTAGTTCGTGTTTGATATTTAGCAGAGCTTTTTCACAGGATTTATTTTTCTGAAATCCATACTGAGCCTCATTGATCACATTGTACTTGCTAAAGAACTTGTACAACCGCGTGTTTATTGCATTTTCAAATACTTTTGACACAACCGGAAGAACAGATATAGGCCTGTAATTAGTGAACTGACTTTTATCACCGCCTTTAAAAACAGGACACACACGCGCTATCTTTAGGCGGTCGGGGAAAATTCCAGTTTCGAACATTGCATTGATTATATGGGCAATTATTGGGGCTATAATATCAGCTACGTGTTTTAACGGAGTCGACTTTATCTCGTCATAACCTGCAGCTACGTTATTCTTGATCTGCTGTATCAGTTTCAATACTTCATCCGATGTCACAGGGGTTAGTTGTACAGAGTTTGCAAGGCTAAACTCGTTTGACACAAAACAAGGAACTACATTACTATCATTTTTGTATTCCGCACTTGTGACAAAGTACTCATTCATCTGATTTGCCGCTGCAGTGTCGCATAGGATACCTGCACTATTCTGAATGGATATTTGTGGTGGTTGTTCCTTCCCAGACATTAGGTTCTTCACTTCTTCCCAGACCTTCCTAGGGTCATTTTTTATCGTAGTGAACAGCTTACCATAATACGCTTCCTTCGCATGCCTCAGTTCTGTGGTCAATTTATTCCTATATTTTTTATACTCAGACAAGGCCTCGGGATTTTTTGACTTAACAAAAGCGTGAAACATCCTATGTTTCGTGTCGATCATTTTCAACAGCCTTCCATCAATCCAGGGCTTCCTAGCTCGTTGTGATTTACAATTTCGCGATGTGATTGGAAATGCTCGATTATAGCACACCATAAACTTTCCGAAAAACGCCTCGTATGCCGCATTGGGGTTTTTTCGCTGGAATACGCATGTCCAATCGGTTGATTGAACATGTGAGCGAAATGCTTGCAGGGCTGCAGCAGTGATGCTTCGAGATAAGGTCTTCACTTTCGTTTTGTGTTTGACATGCGCATTTGGCATCAAACAGAAAGCTGGTAGATGATCGCTTACGTCAACAGTTGGTAGTCCAGAAAAACAGTCAGGTGAATGAACGTTCGTTAAACATATGTCGATTGAGGTGGCACTTTTTTCAGTTAATCTCGTAGCTTCCGTAACAAGGTTTCTGCATGCGAATGAGTGCATGATTTCAATAAAATTTATAGCTGAAGTGTCACCCGATAACATATTTATGTTGACATCCCCCATGATGACGAAAGGCATAGACAAGCGGCTTAACATAGCAAGCACACGCTCAAAATAGTCAAAGAATTCACGTTTGTTACCCATAGGTGGTCGATACATAACCGTCACTATTAATTTCTCTAAACGTACCAACATACACTCGACGCTATTAGTTATTACCGAAAACTCCGAAATTACTTCGTGCCTCATTGACTGTTTAACATAAATGGCTACGCCACCGCCCCGGCCACTTGGCCGCACAAGGCCGTTGTAAGAGTAACCATGAAAATACGGTGGTTTTTCCGTTTCTGTCAGCCATGTTTCCGTGTACATTAAAACGTCGAAGCTATGGGATGTGGATGCGTACAAGTCACTAAGCTGTTCCTGTTTATTTCGGATGCTACGCGTATTTATGTGCAAGATTTTGAGCTGATTCGGCATACATGGAAAAGATGTGTTAAAAGTCGCCACATCGTAGTAGCTACATGATGTCTGGCTGTCCATTTTTCCACAAGACAATCACAGTACTAGGCTTGCGAAAGACTACACACTACAATTCTTCGTTCATCTTTTCAATGTCGCTTATGTTAAAAATTTTCAGCGCAGGTGTGCCCTCCTCTTTCCTTGCAAACACCTTTCCTCCTGCAGTCCACACAAATTTCCAGCCCAATTCTTTCTTTTTTTGCACTGTGGCAGCGAGCAGGTGTTTGCCATGCCGTGTTAAGTGTTCGTTCACATAAACCGTAGAGGAAGACTGAAACCCGAAATTCTTTGCATCCAGTTTTGATTTCTTTGCTTTGCTGAGAAAGGCATTCCTCTTCGTTCTACGGATGAACCGAACGATTATATTTGACTCATTGTGCCGAGCAGTAGGCACACGATGGCAAATATCAATGTCGGCATCGGTTACTTCCTCTTGTATGACTACGCCAATTTGTTTGATTAAAGCAACCGGTTCACCTTCGAGAGGAATGCCCTTAATCTCAACGTTGTTAGAGCGTTGGAACTGTTCTAGCTCTTCTAGTTTATTTGTCAGTTTCATGTTCTGTGACCGAAGGTCGCGATTCTCTTTTAGTACTTCTTGTAGCTGCTTCGTGAGTTCACCAATTCCGTCAAATTTTTCTTTTAGGCCTCTAATTTCTAGGCGGAGCTCACGCTTGAAATCTTCAAAGGCTTTAGACATATCACGCGCGTCCTTGGTCATTTCAACAACACGTAAGAGTACAACTGTACAAGCAAAAGCAGTGGCAGATTGTTCGGCAGCAGTGCACACTCGTCTACGATACAAGGAAATGGGATTTTTCAAGTTTGCTGCTTACCTGTAAGAGCAAGCGCAGTGATTAGCTGCTGTTCAGGCGTGCACCGCTGCCGAACTGCAGGGAATCCTCGTTGCGCTGGTCTTCTTATGCCGTCCGTGCTTTTACCGGTCCTCAAAAAGTGGGTGTTGCCTCGTACTTCCTGCCACGATCACAGATGCTGCAGGCGATGCTCTGAGCTCGTGGCGCACATGCGTCGTCCACCGGTTTCCACAAATCTTCACGCAGGCGGGGTGGCGGTCTGTAAGAGCAAGCGCAGTGATTAGCTGCTGTTCAGGCGTGCACCGCTGCCGAACTGCCGAAGTGCAAGTAATTCATGAACTTGCACATCTGGCTCCTCGCTGTACGTCCATAATCGTCTCAGGCACTTCAACGTCTAATAGCACAGTCACGGTCACCTTTCGTCGAACATCTTTCCGCCTGTCCGTCAACTTCAACAGTAGCGTGATGTTCCACAGCGCCTCCGTGTAAATCGCGGCATTCTGCCTGTGGATACGCAGCATATGCTCCCCTAGGCTAGTAGGTAGCGAGTCAAGCACACAATGCGCAGCCAGTCTTGAAGAAGGCGACCTGTCTCCACACTTCAGACCTTATAATTTTACACACCCGCTTACAATGTCCAACGGAAGGTTTGACAACCCCAAAAAGGGCACTCACTTCAACCGGTGTTATCCCGTTCTTGAGGCAGTAGGAAATGACTCTTGCACGCACGGAATTTGTGATGATGCAGCTGACCAAGGTTTCCGCTGGAGGGTACGACGATGGAACACAAAAAGGCGAAACACAGAAAGATGGGCCCGCTGTAGTATAAATGAAGTTCAGCAAGATTTGTTATGACACCATGAGGATTGCGAGGAACGACGACACAAAGAGGAGACAACAGGACGAGCGCAACTAACAACTTATTTATTCAAGGGCTTACGCCTCCAAATATAAGACAAATTGGCGCAAGCGCCGAACATACATGTGCAAAACGCCAAGAAAGAACATGTTCATCGTCAACCCTACAGACAAGACTTCAACAATTCAGACTCTCTTTTATACAAAGCCAAAGATGTGTCACTCACGCAATTGTGCGCATTATTTATCAGGAAGGCTTCCATTATCTCACGCACGACATCGCTGCTGCCCCGGCCAAGAATCTTGATCTCATTCAGTCGCGGCCTGCACCCACTTTTTTCGCAATTTCTGCAATGCTCCGTCAACAATGCCCCGTCAACAAATCTTGCTGAACTTCATTGTTATTACGAAGCGCTCCGCGCCGTCAATCAGCGCTCCGCAGGACGAGCGCTCGTCCTGTGTGCCTCAGCTTAAAGGAGTACTGACACGAAATTTCAAAGCTGTGATAACTATGTAAAACGCTTCCTTTTTATCAGGAGATATCTCCCAGCAAGTTTCAACAGCAACAGTTCAGCGAAACATATTTAAAATTCATTTTAATCTTCGCCCGCACGAGAAAAGCCCAGAGCGGGCCGACATGACATCATGTGCTACTTGCCCCAAACTGCCGACGTCGGGGCTCCCGTGACAAAGCCGACGCGCTGGCTGTGGTTGGCGCGCGCTGCTCGGGCGTGTGTACACGTCATGGTTTTGGGACTGACGTCATGCTGCCCGGGCCTGTGGGGATGGCGAAGACCTCGGCCGGTCTGGGCGCGCGCGTGCGCTCGCTCGCGCGCGCTTCCAGAGAGGCAGCGATGCGGCAAGAATGGTGACGTCATGTGATACATCCTGTTATGGCGGCCGCTCGGCGTTTTTCAGTCGAAACCGAAACTGGCACGAATAAACGACGCCGTAAATGAATGTTTACGCTGCGCTCGACCGTCTAATCTGTCATTCTATGATTAGTGGGCTGGTAGGCACTGTAGCGACCGAGACCAACAACAAAACTTCGGAGCCTTCATGTGCTGCTTCGCAAGTGTATTTCGCGCGGCTCGTGGAATCGTCCCCAAAGCACCCAGCAACCATTTCCACCGGGTCGGAGAGCTCCCGGGAAGCCAAGCAAGCGTCTTTCCTCGAAGCACGGGTCGAACGCTGAGAAAACACCGAGAATACTGCAAAACAGTAAAACAACGAGAAGGAATGCGCCCTTCTGGAGAGCCTGGCAGTCAAGGTCGGCACCCCTCTCCTGCGTCCTTCGCCGTGACCGGAACGTGGGCCCACTTTTGCAGACCCCGGAGAACCCCGGACCGACAGCCTGGAGACACGGAGCCTGCGCTGTGATTGGTTCGTGTGTCCCCAGTGAAAGGCCCCGGAGGGGCCAATGACAGGGGCACTGGTAACACGGTGCCCGTGCTGTGATTGGTTCGTGCGGTTAGAGCCAGAGACCCCGTACAAGGACCTGAAACTCTATTTAAGACCGTGCAGGCCCTTTGTTTGGCACTCGACCCTGTATCTTGACCATGTAACCCAACTGTATATGAACCTTCTTGCTTCTCCTTGTCGCCCTGGCCCCTCAATCCTGGCCGGATGCGGTGGGCCCCCGAGACCCAGGACCCCGGCTACGACAGCACGCATAGCAGCGAAAAAAACGTAACACGAAAATTTCGTGTCAGTACTCCTTTAAGTCTTTGTTTCTGTTGCGCTGTATTGTTAAGATGAATCACCAACTAGCCCAATACTACACTCTGCTCCGCAGTTATACTTAGCCGCCTTATCGTATGACGTCATGGAAAGGGAGCTAAGGCCTTTTCCCTTTCCAGTTGAGGTTGAAAAGCGAGCGAAAGGCGGATGTTGAAATAAAGAACATCACACAATCTTTTTTCCGTATCTATTTATTTCTTCCAAATCGATTTTACTAATATAGCTCAGCTCGCTGCTTTATTGCAAGCTCTGTTGCGTTATCACATTCCCGGCCGTCACCGGCACCATGCTATCGTCTGCTAGCAAGTTTATGGTGTGATCACAAAAAAACACGGCCATGACCGTCGGTTTTATGACGCATAAGGGCAGCGAAACGCTACGCCTGATAACGGCGGAGCGTACCGATACTGCTGATTCACTCATTCGTCAATCTCGACCTCAATTATCGCAGCAATGAATAAACAGACAGTTTCCTTGTTATTTTTCTCTTGCGTTCAATCATGTGACCCGCCACCTTACTCTTAGGAGAATGGAAAGGCTTGTACTACCCTCTTATGTAATTTTTCCACCAAAAAAATAATTACTATTTTATTGCCAAACATAAAAACTAATATCGGGACGGTATTTTTATGCCCCGTTATCGCTGCCTTCGAAACAACCTCCTATTGTTTCCGCTAGAAAACGGTTTTAGACCGCGTGTCGTGTGGAACTGCGCCTGCTGCAAATTCAAGGGGATTTCACGGTGCCAAAGGTCAGTGAAATTTTTTGCCTTATCGACGACAGCAGCTGCCATTTGCAAACTGTAAGTAACATCACGTCCTTTTTACGCAGGCTGAAGTTGCCAATAGAGAGTTTTAGTATAGTGGAAAGCACCACTTTAGCATGCCCATAGCGTTAGCAAGTGTCCGTCGTGTAACGAGGCGCTATCCGTTTGCGATTGCGGCGCGCAAACGTTAACGCCACAGGTAAAATGCTATACCAAAACTGCCTAATGTGTGACTTAAGCGTTCCCGCCGACTGTCTAAACTACGTCAAGCATTATCAGCCAATCACCGAGAGGGAGTGACATACAAGCCGTATTGTTGTTAAACAGCTATGACCGGGCTAAGTTGACGTGTCCGCTACATTTTTCATTGCCGGCCAAGAATTATGCGCTTTCATTCGAGAGAAACAAGGCAAACTTGAGAACTGTTGCCAGCAAACGTCATGAAACTACAAGATGACGAGAGCACACACAACCGCTTTGTCAACCAGAAGCACGTGACCAAAATTGGAAGCCAATCAGAAAAGACTTCCGGCAAACTCACAGTCGAGAATATGGCCCCAGGACAGCAACGTAAAAAGCGAGCACACTGACAGCAGCAACGTAGAAAGCGAGCACACTGGCCTTTTAGTGGGTGTTTTGACGTGTGCATTAGCCATGCCGTTGGTACGTCTGGGTTGTGGCATTTTCCTAAGGAAGTCGCCGAATTGTGTCGTTCAAGGGGTAATGGCCTCCCGAGTGGGTCATTTTACTAGTTGTGGTTTTTGTTAGGATGGGCTACAGTTCGGGGCAGTGGGGGTGTATGCTCCTACCAAAGTGAAACAACGAAAGTGTTTTTTCGAGAGCCTGATCATGATGCTCGATTGTGACAGACATGTCATGTTGCTAGGTGACTCTAATTGCTCCATGAAGGAGGAAGATCGTTGTGAAGGAGGAAGATCGCCGTGAAGGAGGAAGAAAAACGCCCCTTACTGTTACAGTGCTGAGTTTCTCAGAGAAAGCCTGAGCAACCTGCGACTCGGAGTTGTTGTATAGATTTGGCTAGTAATGCGCATACGGTTAGATATACCCACTACCAAGGCTGAAGCCATGCCCGTCTCGACCGAATATACCTATTTATCGTCAAATCTTGCCCCTGAGTGCAGTCAATACGCCAGCTGCTGAACAAGTGTCCTTCAGTGACCGTTGCCTACTACCAGTCACGGTAGGAAGGGTGAAGCAATGAAGACCAAAATTTAACTACCAACTCAGGAAGTTTAATATCAAGCTACCACAAGACGAAAAGTATCTTGAAATGTTAAAGGAGGACAGAGAACTTGACGATGTAAATGAACACAAGAACTTGATCAAAAATCGGAGCGTTTCAAACAGCACTTCAAAATAGTTGCTATCGAGCGCTCTACTAAAACGAAGTTTGAATAAAAACAGAAGGAATTTGAGTTAAAAGAATTACTAACCCGACTGACAGTTGAAGAAGCTAATGAGCCGGGAACGTTCATAACTGACATACGTAACATAAAGGCAGCGATAATAGCAGCGATAGACTGAGCCGGAAAATATGAGCATTGATAAGACCACGGGCAGAAAATTACACGGCCGGCGAAATGCCAACGAAGTGTTCACTCGCGGATGAAAACCGCCACGCAAAATGGAACTGAGATAAGCCGATTAGAGTTTCACTACGCAATTACTGATAAACAACACGAAATACAATTAACTCGCCTTTTTTCAACATTGCCAAGACCTTTTCTTTTACAAAAAGCCTGTTTCGATAGTCTTTTCCTCACGCAACTGCCACAGCTAGAAAGCGATGTTACCACTTGATGCACTTATAACCGTGGGTGAAATTGAAGAGGCAATAGGGAACGTCAATAACGGTAAATCCCCTGGTCCTGACGGGTAGGGGCAGGCTTTTAGGACACATGTTAAGAAGGACCCATGTTAAGAAGGAGATATTAAAACTTGAGCGCGTACAGAGGAAGGCGCCGTAAGATTTATTTTTGGCAAACACAAAAGGACAGATTTGCCGTCATCGATTATGAAGGATAATAACATTGCTACACTGGAAACATGCAGGAAAATAAGCCGACTGCTTTTACTTCACAAGTTTCTTTCAGAAAAAATTGCTCTAAATGAGACGAATCTTATCCAACCTGCTCTGACACGAAAAACAAGGCACACTGCTAAACATGCCCTAACCCCTATTTTTGCGAAGACTAATTCATATAAGTATAGTTTCTTTCCCAGAACGGTGAGTGAATGGAATGACTTTCCACCAAATGTTGTCAATTCCAACAATTTTTTAAAGAGTTGGAACGCTTCTTTAGTGACTCTGTAGAAACCGCACGTTGTGTCGGTGCATGCTATTTTCTGGTTATTAAGGTGCTATTAGCACTTTTATGCTGTTTTCTTTTTCTTCCATCTTTTCTGTTGGTTTATTAGGTTATGCATGGTTTGTGGGTTTTGTGTTCTGCATTTTATTAAGTTTACGCTCTTATGTTCTCAGTGTTGACGATGATTCTGTTACCTGTTTTTGTTTTGGCATTATGTCTGCCCATTGTACTAGCGTAGTCCACTGTGATACTCTTTGAATTAATACTGTTTATCATTGTTTATGTAATTGCCCCTCCTGCCAGGGCCAAAGAATTGGCCTGCAATATAAATAAATAAATAAAATAAACACCTGCAAGTCAACTCGGCCGTAAGCCAGCGCTGTCAGGGGCTATTTAGTTTTCGCATTCGAAGAAACTTACACGGCTCGTCTTGATTGACGTGGAAAACTGGGCGTGTTGATACATATTCTAGGCTCAGCAGCGGAAAAAAAAGAGGCAAAGACAAAGCCAGAGCGCAGTCCCTTAGGTAGCACACTTCTATCAGGATCTTTCAGGACGAAAGAAACGGCTTGTAAACATCCCAGACAATCCGATAACGCTTTCGCGGCGTTTTAGAGATGTCTTAAATCACTTCTAATGTCCAGGGGGTATTACTATATCTAAACAACTTATTTACCCGCTTTAAAACGTCTTCGGAAATCGGTCTAAAAGTGGGATTTTGCAAGAGCTGTACAAGTCTGTCAATGTGACTTTTCAATCGGCATTTTAGATGGTTTAAAGACGTCTCGATAATTACGGTCTAGAAAAGGGGTTTGGAAATACGATAAGAATCCGTTTCTTGTGATATTGAGAGCCGAATTTTACGCGTGTAGAATACGGCTGCATTAACCCGCTCCCCTACTACCCTTCCCCCCACCCCCCTTCCCCCGGAGGTGACGCATGGCGTGAATGCGGCCGGTTTGCTGCACGCATTCGCAATAAAAAGGCCTTTGGCTTGAGAAAACATTTTATTTGAGACCAAGCAATGGGGGAAAGTACTGAGCACAAAAATACCATTACCATTCAAAACACAGTTCACTGGAACAATCTTCCTTGCACGTGCCAGAAGCTTCATTACACAAAAACAGTACATTGTTTTTTTACCGGAAGAATTCAGTGCAAAGAAAACATTGAACAAAAAAGATCAATTCAGGAAACCTGTACCACCAGGTCCACAACTTTCCACACTTTCTTATTTTTAAAGCAAGAATGGAGCGCACACAAAACATTGAAAACAAACGAAAAAAAAGCAATGCAAAAACTTGAAAACACTGCAAATGCAAACATTTTCTTATGAATATTTGGAGGCGAGAATGCAGCACAAATAAAGTATTGTACAAAAAAGGGTACATGCAAGAAACGTGCCCTATCACGTCCATAACTTATATGTTATTTGAAAGCAAAAATGCAACACAAATAAAACACTGACAAAAAATGGTCAATACCAGAAAATGTTACCATCAAGTTCGGAACTTTATACATTTGCTTTTTACGCTAAAACAATAAGATGAAAGGACAAGTGGTTCTGCAAAAAAAAAAATGACTGCCACTCAGGAAAGTGAAACAATTAAACAGAGTTTATTTGGAAGATCACATTGTAAAGAGTTAACAAAATGACTAGGCAGAATACCAGCGCTCACCTGGTGCCAGCAACGTTAAAAACTTTTTCTTAATAAATAAAAAGCCATGTGCAGCATGAAGACATTTTTCTCCTTGCAATAAGCACTAGAGCACGTGTACTGGTTAAACCCCCTTCCCAAAAAGGACTACTGCAAATAGCCCTTGCCAACACAGCATAAAACGAACATTTACTGGTCTGGATAACACAAACTGAAGCAGTGGCGAAAAGCGCACGCAATGAAAAGATGAATGAGTAACTGGACAAGTCAAACAGCGGACGACAGCCACTGCAGCTGAACAAATGAGCTTAATTCATGTGCATGCACCATTGAAGCTTTGTGACGCCATTGGTCCTTGGCACTCAACTGCAGCGGCAACACGGAGTACACGGGCTTTGGTGTCATTTCTCCGTGACTCCGGCCTGAACGAAACTCTGTGAATGTGTGCCTTAACTTCACTTCTGTTCGTGCGCCGTGTGCGTGATCCTGCATTTTTCAGTTTGTGTGCTTATTTGCTTTCGTAGTGTCTGTATGAGTTTTTGTGTCTTCGTTTCCCTTCACTTTCGCACATCATGTTCATGTGGAGTAGCAAGCCAAGCTCGCTGCCAGGCTGACTTCTCTTCATTCATTAAAGGCATTCCTCCTCCTCCTCTACCACCTTGGGTTACCCCGAATAATAAGGGCATGGAAAAAGACTGCCCACTTGCGTTAGAGCAGTTTTCCCTGCCCCGTCATTTAACGTTACACTGTCCACGAGGTTGCTATGCTGTGCCAAATACCCGTACGTCGTTCTTTTTGAAAGAAGGGTCCGGTTGGTCAAATGGAGTGATTGCCTTTTTCAGCCGTGTGGTACTGTAGGCGACCGGCCAAAAGCGAATCTTGTCCCATACCCGTGAAGAAGGTACAGCCTCCACTTCATCGATCAATCATCAGGAACCGAACCATTGTGAAGGCTGCAAAGGCACATTGCATTAAGCACATTGCAACACAGAAGCCTTAAAGTTTTGCACATGAAATTTGAGGAGGAAGTAACCTCCGGTTGTGAAATTAAAGAAGTCAAAAACGCACGCATGAGAACAATGGTGAAAGCTTTTTAGCAGCTGTAAATAGATAGAACAAAACTAAGAAAAAAAAAAACAACGCTGGCATGCATGGAAGAAATAATGTTTCGAGCTGATATATTTTGTAAACCACTCAAAATATTCAAAAATACCAATCGTACGATATTTTCGCACTACTTTAATTTAATGATGCCCAACGAGCATTGTCGCGAACCGGGATTTGGCATAATTACTACGCTTACCACGTCCATCATCGGGCTGGGACGGCATGTCGCAATGTTGACGTCGGGTTCTCAGTTCTAAGACGAAGCAGGTCGTGGTTGGAACCTGCGTACGCAACACCCGGCAATTTGTGGATTTTAATGGCTGCAATGAAAAAAAAAAAAGAATAAACAGGCGCAAGTAAAAGCGCAGTTCCGCTTAGAGAAGAGAGACACGCACGTTGTAGGTGGTTTGCTGGGCTTTATCGGCATTAAAACACGGACACGCTACGGCGCGCCAATGGCTGTGTGCGTTCACCCACTATTCCCACGACGCCTTGTCATGCAGGCACTGCGTCACGTGGGACGACATAATTCTCTCATAAGTCATAAGGAGTGAAAAGAACCCGCATGTTTGCGCACGACACTCCAGCTGGGATACTAAGGGTGAATGCAGGCTTACGAAGGATATCGCATAATTTCGAAGCCGGATTTCGTAAGCAACGGTGGAAGCGCAGCTTAGCGCTGCTGACAAATGATTCCAAGATTGAGCGCAAGTTGTCGCTCAAGTAAACCAAAGCACTTCGAGGTGCAGGCAGTTGCTTACTCAAACACTTCCTGCTTATAACCGTACGGCATTACGTATACAACACTTTCATACTTCACAACAGCGCGGAACTGCACACGCCAAAGCAGACGCTTGTGAATGGAAATAAAATAAAGCTCTTCTTCGCAATCGCTGTCACAAATATATCAGAAACATTTACGGTTCATAGCACGGCGGTCACATCGGGCAGAACAGAATATGGACCCAGCACAAACTTCTGATCCCCCCTGTTCTCTGCACGTATACTACGACAGCGATGCACAAAGAGGCTCCACCACAGTAGAGAGTTGTAGTACAGCGTTTCAGCAGTGGCGTTAACGTTTACGCGCCGCGGTCGCAAACGGATAGCGCCTCGTTGCGCGACGGTTAGCGTGCCCGCTAACGCTATGGGCGCGCTAAAGAGGTGCTTTCCGTTCTACTAAAGCTCTCTAGTGTCGGCGTCGCAGAACATGGCTGCTCCCAACTCTATACCAGTCTATGCCTTTGGCGCCAAAAGTGATTACTCTCCAACCAGCGCGCGCCCAGACTATTGCCACGGCCGCTGGATGAGAGTGCGCCTTTCATCCAGCGGCCGTGCCATAGCCTCCGTACGCATGCGGACGCTGCCAACGCGGCGGAGGAAGCAGAGGCAGAGAGCAAGGCTTTTACGTAAATTCTCTCCCACCGCCTTCTCACTCACAGGAGGCTACGAAAAATGGCGCGTTAAGGCACTACAGTCAAACCCGACTACAAAGAACCCGGATAGAGCGAATTATGCTATATTTCGAACAAAAATAAATCAGTTACGGAAATACACGCGAGATATATTCGTTATAATGAACTCCACATCTCATATATCGAACTTGGCGTGCCTAGAATGGACGCCAAAATGCATGGTCTCAGAGCGGCGATTCAGATGTTGATTGGCCGCGACTGAGATATTTTGCCTCGTATGGAGTGACATGACACCCGACACTTTCCGTAACTGTTTCCGACGCGCGGAACTCACGACGAAACCGGCCCAGCCAGTGAGTCCGGACCAAGACGGCAGCTCGCCAACCTCCCCGATGCTGTGTCCGAAAGGAGTGTCCTTCGAAGATTTCCTGAGTGTCGACGACGACGTTGCCCTCACTGTTTGCCCCTCGGACGCGGGCACCGTCAGCAGCATTGTCGTAATGCTGATGAAAAGCACCGAGGAGGCAGAGGATGTCGCCAGTGAAAGCCGTTCGACGCTTAATGAAGGGATTTCGGCAGTCGATGTCCTCCGCCGATATTTCTTCGATATTGAAGGACACGGACTCGAAATGGTGCAAACAATGTCTCGTGTAAAGAATGCTGTGCTAGTTGACGCTGCCAAAAACGAAAGGGAGAGCAAAAATCACCGCTTTTTTAGAAGTAGGCAGTTAAAGCGTTAAGGCGGAAAGTAGCTTTATTATTTGCAATAAATCGATTGTTTTGTGTATGGTAATGACATACTTTATTTTGTTCGTTTCTGCATGCGGGGATGGCAAGGGGATGGCCTGCGTATTGCGAACTCGTAACAATAACGCCTCGAGCTTCGCGATCGCTGCGCCGCCTGCCGCCGCTCCTCCGCGGCGTTGACGGGATTTGCGCTGCGTGGCTGATAGAGCCGCGTGCAGTGTTTAGGTTCTGTTTCGCTTCTTTTCGCCTTTCCGCGCCCTGAAAAAAACTTGTTATGGTGACGTCTATTGGCAAAGAGTACGTTTAGGTCACTTAAAAAGCAGCTGTGTTTTCGTAGAGTACGCGATCGCCTGCAAGAGCTACCCGGAGACGCCGTGCTGCGTGCTTCGTCGCCGCTCTTCCGGGCGTCGGCGACGGTAGCAACATATCACCCCTGTCACCTCCAAAACATCAGGCACAAATGAATTCTATACTGTCGCCTCGTTTAAACCTGATACTGGCACAATGAGAGGTTGGCTTCATTTTGCAGCGTGGACAACGAATGCGGCTTCGTTTCGAATATATACGTCGCAGAAAAATGTGTTTCGGGGATGTGATTACCCAATCCCGGACTATAACTTATGCCTTTTATAAGCATATAAACGATGCGAAAATGTTAAGTATATTCTAAGCCTAGCTGTGCGTCGTTAAATATGTGCCCACACACGAAGGCAAGTTAATGAAACCACGGAAAAATAAATGCTGTGCAAGTGCGGAATTAAGAAACGTAATTCTTTAACGGAAATAAAAAAAAAACAGTGCAGCTTCTGACATGCTAAAAACGTTCGTCGAAACTTAAGCCAGGTAGGGTTCACTAGACCAACTATACGCGAAATGCACTGCTATTTTGCGAGACATCGGTAGGGGGGGACGCTGTGTACAAATGCGGAGCGGAATCAAGTAATGAACGTTTTAGTAATTACACACACACAAATCTTGCGTTCTCTTTCCTTTTGTTTTTCTACTTCAACGAACAGCTGATCATACGGCGGCCGCATTTTTGGAAGTGTAGTAGGCTGTTCAACAAGCGATGAAAGGTGTCGTAGGAAGAGAGGGGTATATGTGATAAGGCCCTCTGATTTCAGTTTACGCTTTATCCTGCTGGCTCCCTGTGCCATATGGCGATATTTCGAAGAAGCATTAGTCGCGGACGCGGATTATATTCTAAGCCCGTCTCCGCGCTGCTCGCAGAGGAGCAGATGAATGTTTGCGGGCGCAACCTCACGACAAGACGACTCTGTCGTGTGCTGATCCCCGAGTATAATTATGCATTGTCTATTGTACTTTTGTTGAATATTCCCGAAATTAACACAGACTGGCTTGTAAATGGTGGTGATCAATATCTGAGGTATAATATTGGCAAACGTAATTCGTGTGCTGTCAGTTATGAGTGCCCCGCTGATTCTGTAAGCGCACAAAAACAATTTAAATCGTTGTGTATAGCCGCAGCATGAACATCTGAGGAACCAGTGGTTACGGAGACACTGCTAGTAAATTCAGGTATAAATATATAATTTTTTTTATACAGTCGGCTCCATCACACGCCGATTCCGCGCCGCTGGCCTGTGACACATACCTGGCGCTTATACAGACCGAATATACCACACTAAGATCGCGTCAGAAACATTTACACTCTCGTAAACACGCCTCATTTGCGAACAGAGTGACTGCTTCACATAAACATGGATTTCAAACACCCGCACACGGTAAATCTCAGTCGTGGACGTGCCGCAAAAGCAGCGGCGGCCCTTGGGAGCCGGACGCCGACTCCCGCGCCTGCTTTCGAAACGGGCCGCTAGGGGGATGTCAGTGGCGCCCCTACAGGCCGCGCTCGAGGCGTATATCGAACTATTGGATATATCGAACTAATCGTGGCGCATCAGTTCGCTATAACCAGCCGGGTTTGACTGTATAGGGCTTCTGCGCTAATGTTTGGCGACATGCAGCGCCCCCTAGTGTCTAACGCGTCTGGGTAGTACAAAAGCAGACGACCCTCGTCGCCCTAGTGTGCTTATAACAAGCCAGAGCGAAAGTTGGTTGTACTTTATTTAATCGCGTTTTGGCGCGTTTAGATGACCGCACACTTAATGAAATAGCCCTTGAAGTAGTTGAAAATGCTAAACGAAATATTATCCGCTACAACAAGCCGATTTATCGGCCTTCTTTTGAGCGAGCTGTCGTGATCGTTGCGGCGTGGGACAGTATCGCCAGGTCGGGTGGTGTGACTTCCTGACGACCATTACCATTCTTTCTTCTTGCGTGCGTTTGACAAGGAACGTTCACAAGTAGCTTAAACAGAACGCTGCTCAGCCTCAGGTAACTGCAAAAGGTTGCTTGAGATGGAGCACGCGAGAAGCGCAGCCGATTCAGGTGACGCTGCCTGGCACCGCCTTGAAAGTGAGTGAAAATTTTGTTTTGTATTTTCGCTTTCGCAAACTAAATGATTCTTGCTGAAAATTTTACGCCACACGGTTTACGAACGGCACGGTACACGTCTACTAACGAGTAAGTGAAGCAATACCGTCAAATGAACCAATTGCGCGCATGTTAAGGACGCGAATCAAGCACCGAATCGCAAGTCCGTTGCCTGCATGCTTAGATGTGTACTTGTAAATTTACATAACATAACGCAGCCGCATACGTACATGGTGCGCGGCCGAAATATTTACGTACAATCGTCACTGATTATATATCTTCTAGTGCAGGGGTCGTCGCTAACAATATCTCAACGTCAACACGCTAGTTTTGTTGGTTTTGTCCTCAGGTGGGGCTAGACGGCGAGAAAAGAACAGAGAATTGATTGCTTACAGTTTCCTTGTCCCCCATCTTCACACTTCGCCAGATTATTGTCAGATATTATTGGTTGAATTTTTCCTCTTCGCCTTCAAAGCCCCCTACTCCTCCCACTCGATTTGCCGTCCAGCCTTCCGCCGTGTCGGCTTCATGCAACTCGGTCCTACACCTCAAAACGTTGCTGACGTTTATTCCTGCCTATTAAGGGCGAATTGGGAATACATGGTGCAAGAGCGCAATTAAATAAAGTGACAGCAAACAAGGAAACAGAACGGTCCCTGTTCGCCCGACCACTTCGTTTTACGGTCACTATACTTTCGGGATCAAAAAACATATTTCACGCTTCCGACGATCGCTGCATTTCGACACTGAGCCACGCAAAAAATGGCGAGCTAGTTCTGCACCATGTTCTGCAGCGCCCAGCTGGGAATTTGGCCATAAACCAGCTGGGACCAGCAACCATTTTCTTGAGGGCCGTGTATCCCTCTCCGTCTTTGTCTTTTTTTGCGCTGTTTTGGCTAGACACGTCTTGAATAGCGCTCGCGCAGTAAGCAAGCCCCGAATTTCCACAAATATCTCATCTCCAGCGACCGCTTTCCTTACACAGGAATTCGCCAATATGTCGCGCTGCTGGCCGCTGTGCTAGTTCACCCAGCGCAAAAAGTGCTTCCCACACCAATTGGTTTTACGCTGTACCATAAAATTTCCCGTTTATTTTAAGTCTTTAGTACCTGTATTAACTTCGCTGATTCAAATGGCCTTATATTTTTCTATAGCGTGCCAGTCAGCGAAGCGTCGCATGTGCGCTTGTGTTTAGCGACTTGGACTTATAGCTTAATACAGCCTACAAACTAAAAATCTAAAGGCACATTCTTCCAGGCATAAACGTCTCGTGGCTTAGTTTTAACTGAGAGAACGAGCTGCGACAACCCGTCGGCGGCCGGCCGACTAAACGCTGGGCAGACAGTTTCTGTCGGAGCGTCGGCGAGCCGTGCAGTAGCGCAGTCAAGCTGGTCAAGCCAAGCCATCTCGTTTTGTCGTCATAGGTAACGAAATCGGCAAGAAGGATACAAAGAGGACAGCATTTTCGAGTTGAATTTTTACTGAATAAAGCGCTCAGAAGCTCAACGCCTTAGCCACTGATCCACCGCGGCCGCGCGCGGGTACGTCGCTATACTTTTGCCACGCAACACCCTGGACCGTTTTTAAGGAGCCACTGAATAAGCTATTTAGTGGCGCTCATCCGCAGATAGGGGAGTCCAGGCCGCTGCTTACTACCAGGCAAGCACTCACATTAATTTTTTTTGTCGTGAACAGCGCGCGCATAGGTCGGCAAACTCACTCATGAGTGCACTCACACACACCCCACTCACCATTCACGAGTGAGTGGAGCTTCACCGTCAATTTAGCCTGGTGAGTGCGAGTGCGAGTGAGTGCGAGAGCCACTCACGGTGAGCGCCGTTCACCACTCGCGGGTGCGAGTTCCACTCGCGGCGAGCCACGCTCAGCACTCGCGAGTGCGAAAGCCACTTGCGGTGAACCCCACTCCCCACTCGCGAGTGCGAGTTGCACTCGCGGTGAACTCCACTCAGCACTCGCGAGTGTGAGTTGCACTCGCAGCGAGCCCCACTCACCATTGCGAGTGAGAGTTCCACTCACCGGCGAGCCCACGCCTCAACCACTCGCGAGTGCGAGTTCCATTCGCGGTGAGTCCCACTCACCACTCGCGAGTGCGAGTTCCACTCGCGGCGAGCTCCGCTCACCACTCATGAGTGGCGAGTGGACGCACGCTTCTTGCGCGATGTACGGGGCTTACCGCGGTGAGCATCACTCGCTGTTGGCATTCGTCGCAGGAGCCGCTTGCTGTGGTAATTGCTGCTGGCGATATCCACTCGTACGCCATAGCCACTATAGTTAATTGGAACGACTTGCCTTTAGTTTATGGGAATATGTGGCTACTCCCCTTTATAATTAAGGCACCGTGGACACCCAACTCTCCAGTGGACCTGTTGATTAAGGCATACGATTTAGGTGTACGTCTGACGCCATAATGCGCTGATACTCTCACTGTCATGACTCATTGAGGGGCTGTTGCGCGTACTCTCGCCGAATGATGTTTCTGGCTCGCAGCCGTTTGTTGGTTTTGTGTTGAAATTAGTGTCGGTATAACGTCGTCCAAATAAAGCGATTGCACTTCCCTACCAGCTGTGAGCGCTGCGATGGAGGCATTAGGAAGCACCAGTGGTCTAGTGCTCGTAGTACTTGGTGTATATAATTGGGCCGGCTTGCTGCAGGTGTCAAATGGCCGGTGTTGTTCTGAAGCGCAAATTGTGAGTGCCCGTAATCGTTTTGAAAATGTATCACAGATTTTCCACAGATTCGCGTATCAGGATGGCGAAACGTTTCGGATGGGCGAGTTGCGTGGTGTGGAAGCAGTAAGCTCATTTTCGAGACCTTGGCGTATTAAACGTATCAGTATTTGTCATTACTTGTTACGGCGGCGCTCTGTTATGATACTCGCTTCACGCGGACATCGTCGTCATCAGCGTGCCGATGCGTAGGGGTACTGTGACCCCTGAGTGGTGTGGACGAATTGTAAGCGTTCCTCCGGGCAGTCGGATAGCGTAATTTGTGAGTGGGTGAAGTGAGTGAGTGAGTGAATGAGTGCGTGCGTGCGTTGTGCGTGTTCACGTGAGTACATCTGCATGCGTGTGCGCGTGCGAGCGAGTTCGTATGTTGTGTGCGTGCGTGCGCGTGGTTCAAGTGCATTGTGGGTGTGTGGTGTGCGTGCATGTGCGTTTGTTGTGCGTGTGCGCGTGTATGTGTTCGTGTGTGTTGTGTCCGTTGTGCGTGCTTGTGTGCGTGTGCATTGCGTATGCGCTTGTGTGCGTGCGTGTTGCGTACGTGTGCGTGTGTGTCCGATGACTTATTCTCCCCATTATTTTGTATAAACTTTCGACGTGACTTGTCTCAGTGCCCGGTGCGGCCGCATGACGGTGTAGTTTAGGATCAAGCAGCGGTTTTGCTCTGCGCAGGCTGGCGCCGTTTAGGGAGGGGGACGAGAGGGGAGGCGGGGCGCCAGGCAACTCGTCTCCATGCGGACGCCCGCGCTAATTAGGCGGCGCCGATTTGGCGCGACACGCGGCGCCGCGCCTCTCTCCCTCGCCTTGCCTCTGCCAGCGCTCAAGGCCAAGCGCCCAGTAGCCTTCCTCCACCTTGCTTGCCGTTTTCAATCTTTTCGTGCCGGTGTTTTGCTGGACACTCTCGCTATGTGCCCTTTTTACCTGGTATTACTCTTGAAATAAACTGTTTGGAGGGTTGTAAAGAGCGAATTGACTTCGCAATTTTAGTGGCGCGGATAGCGCGCTTCGAGATAGGAATATTTGCCCTCTCAGGGGGAAAAAACAGCGCAGAGACGGGGACTAACGGACGAAAAGACAGTACAGTCCGTTAGACTAGTGCGCTGTTTTTCCCCCCTGAGATGTCAAACCAACTAGCCCAATCCCAAGCTTTAGTCAATATTTGCCCGCTAGCCAGTATTTTGACAGATGGCAACAGCTTTCCTGAGCTTTTCTTCAGAACTGGACTATATTTCTTTTATGTTTGCCACCGCTGTGGAAAATTTCAGTGTTTTTACGTTTGTAGAATCTGAGCGAAATAGCATAGACAATAATAAAAAGTTATGATGAATGGCTTCAGGCACATTTGCGTGAATTTGTTCATTTCGTAAAAGAATCCAGCGACGATTACCGCTTTGAAAGTGGCATATCAAGACATGTGCTTATAATAACCGAATTTAGGAAAAAGGGAGTCCCCATTCCTGAGAAAGGTAAATTTTAGCTCAAATCAGTATTTCATGACCGAAAATATTTGTACGTGCGTGTGAGTGGAGAAAGCGAGTGGTGATTGCGAGTGAGTGTGAGTGGCCATTGCAAGTGGTGAGTGCGAGGGCGAGGGAGTACAAGCGGCGAATGCGAGTGGTGAATGCGTGAGCGCGAGCGAGTGTGAGTGGTGGGGATGAGTGGTGAGCGTGAGCTTGAGTGAGTGCGAGTTGTGACGACGAGTGGAGAGCGTGAGTGCGAGTGGTGAGGACGAGTGGCGAGCGTGAGCGGGGAGTTGAGTTGCGAGTGGTAAGGGCGGAGTGGCGAGCGTGGAGTGCGAGTGAGTGCGAAGGGTGTACGACGAGTGGTGAGCGTGAACGGGAGTAAGTGCGAGTAGTGCGGACGAGTGGAGAGCGTGAGCGGGAGTGAGTGCGAGTGGTGAGGATGGAGGCGTGAGCGTGAGTGCGAGTGGTGAGGATGGAGGCGTGAGCGTGAGTGAGTGCGAGTTGTGAGAGCGGAGTGGTGAGCGTGAATGTGAGTGAGTGCGGAGTGGTGGGGGCAAGTGGCCAGCATGAGCGCGAGTGAGTGTGAGTAGTAAAGGCGGGGTGGCGAGCGTGAGTGCGAGTGAGTGCGTGTGGTGAGGGTGGAGTGGCGAGCGCGAGCGCGAGTGAGTGCGTCAGGATAAATTAATTTTTTTGAGTGAGTGTGAGTGAGTGGCATCCAGTTTTGCCGAGCTATGAGCGCGCGTCTTGCGTGGAGCGCAACGTGAACGGGCGGACAACGTGAAATCCACATTAGGAGCGGTTCCTCACTCCGTCGCCAGGGGCCGATTCTGGATGAGCGTCGCTAGCGTCGCAAGCGCGAAGTGGCGGTTTCAAGTTTCAACGTGCGTCCTATAAACGTTGGTGCGTCCGACTATAAATCGCACGCGGCGTGCGAATCGGGAAAGCGGCCGACAGTCGGCGTATTAGCAGCATTAGCAGTTTTTGTAGTATACGGTTCATGGTACCCGTTGTTCTGTGTGTGTCCCTCGTGTGTGCAGAGTGGGCGCCCTCCCGCATGTGTGGAAGCAGCTGTTGCCGGGGGCCAGCAAGCAGGCAGCGACAAAGCCGGAACGTACGCAGCCAAGATCGCGCTATGTGTCCACGGCACGGGGAGCCGTAAGAAGCCGTGCTTGTGTTCTGTGACAGCATGAGCGCTGGGCGGTGGGAAGGAGCGACCGAGGTCCAAACTCCCCGGCGGCCCCAGAGGCTCAAGAGGTGCACGGCGCTTCCGCGCACCGAGCCGTCAGCGCTCGTGCAGAAACTGCGCACCAAGTTCGAGTCGGGCGGACAGGAACAGCGGAACGGCGAGGCGCCCGAGCGGCCGAACGGTGTCAGCGCCGCCAACGCGGTCGCCGAGCGCAATCAGCGCCGCGGGGACAGCAGCTATGCCAGGAGGGAACGGGAGCGGCGCCGCCGATCGGCCCGTATCCGGAGGTGCGGCTCGCGGCGGCTTCGGAAAGCCGCCGGCGATGCCTGCTCCCGCCAAAGACAACCGGACGTGGGTTCTGCAGCGGCTCGCCAGTACGAGCGCGCCTCGGCGACGCCGCCGAAGTAAGTAGCGGCGCGCGTCCCTCCAGAAGCGTCATGTCTGCTCCGCCTGTCAAAGCCGCCGAGGACGTTCGCACACGACATCTACACGGAGTCCAAGCTGCGTGACAACCCGTTGTACGGCGTGTCCTGCGCGGCGCCGCGACCCTCGTGCTTTCCCTGGACGGCGCGTCAGTCGGCCACGACCTACGACTGAGGTGTGTGTGCCGCGGTGCAGCGCCGCGGCCACCCGACCGTTGCCGCAGGGCTTCGGCGAAGCCGCAGCGACGAACACATCTACGCCGAGCCCGGCGCCCTGAGAGCCGGGCCGGGAGCGCTTCGCAGTGCGGCGGGGCCAGTGCACCGCGGGAGCTGCACTACATGGTATGGTGGTACGACTGCAGTCTCGCTGCGCGGATAGTAGCCCGTACTTTGCAGTGAGCACGGGAAGCCAGGAAAAAGAGCCGACTTTGCCTCCCGATTCGCGTCCTTCCATGCCTAGAGCCCAATTGGCCCAATGGAGCTGCGCGACGCTGAGCACGTTCAGTGCGGGAGCGCCAAATTCCCAGGTTTCTTGATGGCCATGTCGATGTGGACTGCAGCTTGAGGCTGAGGGGAACTCCTGCTCGGAAAAGGCTCGTTCTTCATGAGCCAGTAATATTCTTAAAGCCAGCCGAAATATTCAGCGGTGTTTCCAGTGCTCGCCCTCTTTTACGGAGGTTTCACAGCAGAATCTGCATGACTTAAGGGTTTGCTCTGCTGTGAGCCAGTTGATTCTTACCAGACATGTGCATGCTACCCCAAAAAAGTAATTATAAAGCGCTAACCACATGGAGCAATTTTTCCAGCGACGCGACGAGCGACGCGACTAGGATCCGCAGTCGCCGAACTGAAGTCGCTCGCCGAGGCAACCACATGACAGCGACAGCTTGAGCGACTGAGGATGGTGATTTCAATGTTGCCGCAGTGCGCATAGTATCGCGCTTGGTACACTGGTTTGCAAACATTTTTTTTTGTTCATTTGTCATAAAAAAGCATGACTAAAAAGTATTACGCCTTTCTACCTTGCCTTTTGCACTTCATTGCATCTCTAAAACTGGTTTGGGTTAGCGATAGCGCACGCTTTTCCTTCTGCGCCTCGTCTCTCGGCTCCAACATGAATGCTGTGAAGAATTCGCTTTCTTGACGTCGTTTTTCCCACTCTGGTCTCACCCAGTGTGTGCTGGAGCCTTCTTGCTTCTGCTTCAGCGTGTACACAAGCTTTGCCACGCAAAGCTTTCTTTGCTGCTGCACTGCAAACGCCGTCTACATGGATTTGCAAAATCTTCCCCTCGTTCTCTTCCAAAACCGGAGGTTGCGTGCTTACGTAGGGGCTCTCCTATTGGCTAGTCGCTGAGGCCACTTCCGGGAGGCGAGTGACTGTTTCTGGCGACCCAGAACCGAGCGATTCGATGAGCGACTTGGTCCGCGGCGAAAAGTAGTTTGTCGCTAGTCGCTCCCCAAGTCGCTTGCAAAATCGCTCCATGTGGTTGGGGCTTAAAACCGTGACTTGTTACTCGCTCAAAAAGTAACTAAATAGATTACTCGATACCGATTTTCAAAAGGAATGTGTGAGTCACCCAAAAAGTAACGAGTTACTGTTCTCCTTACTGAGACGACCAAATGCACAACTGTTTTGCTTCATGGTTCATTGTTTCTGTTTTAGTAGTTGTTGCACTTAGGCAGTAGCTGCCTCTCAAAGGTTTCACCAGTTATGTTTCCCGCTTCCTCAGCCATGAATCACGGCCTGTGACGAATGCATCGTATTCTTCCTGCCTTTTTTATTATCTGCAAATTGATTGGTCGGCTTCAACATCAATGACTAACGTATTTTCACCTGCACCACCTAAACCTTTTGTTGTTAGGATCCCAGGGTAATCCCGGCTGTTGGTATCTCGGGCAGTGCGCCGACACTTGCGTGAATTGAATGCTGCGAAAAGAGGCCGTGGTGAGCGTGGCATCATTCACAAAAGAACTGATGCCCCGAACAACTGCAGTGTAGACAACAGGGCTGCTGCTGCTTTTGAGGCACACACCAGCACGATGTGCCTACGACGCATCCACAGGCTAGAATAAAAACGAGGCCGTTTAAGTAGTGTTGTACTTACACGTTACTCTGCAGATGTAACAGAGATACTGTTACTCATTGATTTGCCCTAGAGGAACTAAGTACGTTACCCATTTCTTTTTTAAAATAATGAGCTAAATATGTTACTCGTTGCCAAAAATAGTAACTATAGAAGTAACTCGTTCCTTGTAACACGCTACGTACACGTTTGATTTTTATCCACTTAACGTAGACCTGCTGGCTGCTTTTGAAACCAATGATGTATTTTCATCCCACCTAGTTTTGTTGTCGAGGCCGTTTAAGTACTTGTGTTGGTATCTCGCGTGCTCTGCAGCGTGAGCATCTTCTCAAAAGAGAGGATGGTACGTTACTGCAGTTTACAAAAGAATGAGCTGCTGCTGCTTACTGTGAGACGACCAAATGCACAAGTTTTGCTTCAACTGTTTTAGTACACTAGGCAGTAGCTGCCTCTCATTTCTTATGCCCGCTTCCTCAGCCATGAATCACGGCACGAATGCATCGTAATTATCTGCACGAGTAACGTACCGTTTAGGAGCATCCACGCCGACACTTGCGCTCTGCAGAACTGATTCAGATAAGTACTCGTTAAAAACGAGGCCGTTTAACTTACACGTTACTCTGCAGATGTAACAGAGATACTGTTACTCATTGATTTGCCCTAGAGGAACTAAGTACGTTACCCATTTCTTTTTTAAAATAATGAGCTAAATATGTTACTCGTTGCCAAAAATAGTAACTAGGTAGAAGTAACTCGTTCCTTGTAACACGCTACGTACACGTTTGATTTTTATCCACTTAAGGTCAGTGAGTGACAAACAATCAGACTTAAGTCTTCGTTTAACATGGGTCGAAAGCTCCCTTCTTTTTCCCCTTTACCCCGTCCGCTCAGTCTCATGCCACTGGCACAATTTTTTACCGTCTACGAAGGCAATGCACCCACTCTCCTTCCCCCTTTATTTCTCCACCACCGCTGCTGCACATACACTGCGCGGAATACTGCCGTCAAACATGGGCAGCTCATGCATATAAAAGCGGTGTAACAATGCAGCAAGCTTGGGCTGTGGCGCCAAGAGGGATGACTTCAAGCTTTGGCCGCAATGTGGAGCTTAGAATGGTGGCGCACTTCTTGAACACTTCTAAGCACTTGGTAGCTCTACTTGGTCGCTCTTCCTCAGGCGAGAACTCCCATGAATGCGAACACACAATTCCCAGACTACAAGCTGTGCTTTGCGTTCGCGTTCCCTCCCTACTCTCCCAGTCTCGTCTTTACTTGCCTCACTGAACTCACTGAACTGAGACATCATCATCATCATCACTGCTGGATGAAGGCCTCTTCCGTTGACGTGCAACCGGTCCAATCCTGAGCTGCTCTTGTTTCGTCCCTCCGTCGAGTTAATGGCCTTCCCCCTATTCTGTACCCTACTACTACTAAAACTACTCGGCAAACGAAGGAAAGTGCTGTGATGGTAAGAACACGAAATTGTCTAGTACCGTGGATCAGATTGAATCGGTGGAGCTGTCACAGTTCATGAACAGAAGTAAAACGAATGACATTTGTGCATACAACATGGCAGTGGTGAACAAACATGACCGTTGCACGAAAAAAAAACAGCACATACAGAAAAGGCGGGACAAGTGCAAATTTCCGCTTGTCTTGTCGTTCCTGTATGTGCTGTTTTTTTCCCGCAACGTGCGTTTTTTTTTTTTCACCAAAGATGCACCAACTCACCCAACAACAAGTTCTTTTAAACATGGCAGTGATCGAGGGCCCCCGAGATGTGTTTTAAAGTGGTTTTTCATGTGTCAGAAATGTCCTCTCTAGTTGGCAAGTCCAGAAATGGTAAGCATCTTCTCTCGCGCTGAAAAGAGTTATTACTCCAACAAGACGGAACTGTTTGTTGGCTCGGTGGCTTGCAATGACGTAGTAGTCCGACCTCGTCCGAGGTGAAGCACGCATTTCATGGTTGGCCGCCTGAATTTGCTTCCACCATTATATGGCCCCCGGAGAACACCCACGAACCCAACACACTAGAGACATGGGAGGCAGCCCTGGCGGTATGACTGTAGCACTCGGCTCCTATCGAACGCTGGTACACAGCCCCTTGGCTTGCATTCTGTCTTACAGTGAAGCGCCAAATTGCTTCCTGTTACCGTCTTCAGCGTTGCCGCATGTTCACGCAACCGGTCGTTGAGGCAGTGCCCCTTCTGTCCTACATTTACACGACTGCACTTCAAGGGAATCTGAGACACTACTTTTTTTATACACTCCACAAATGTAGTGGCATGCTTCTTGTTGCAGACAGGAGGCCTAGGTCCGCAGCGGTTAACTACGCGGCACATAGTTCCGAGTTTGCTGAGAGCGCTGAAGACCACGCGCACACCGGCATGCTCCGCATTTTTCTTAACCTGTTCCCTCGATGAAATAGCAACTAGCTCGCATCAACACATTGATTCAGTAACTTTACGAAATTGTTCATGAGGGGAAAATTGCTAGAGCCGATGTTTTGAAAATGTCCCTTGTTCAAATGCTGGGTTCAGTAACTTTGTCATTTTTTTTTTGAAGCCGTCGATCATTTCAAGCCTCCATGTTCGGTTGGACATGGTTTTATTTAGATTTTTAACAGACAGTGGGGTATTTAAAAATTCATGCAGAGAGCCTCGAAAGTCCTTGGAAACCCTTGCATTTTGCTCATACGTACCAGCACAAACGCTGTTAAAAGTATGCTAAGACTATAAATGATGACATTTAATTTCTGGCACTAGTTTTGTATTGCACTTCCTGAGTCATTGTGTTTAGAAAAAGAGAAATGCTGATAATGTTATCCTAATCTTGTTCATGTATGCTCATAAAAATGAAAATACAAGAGACATCAGCTCTGCTGTTCTTTCATCTCGCCAGAGTGCTGTGGTTTCTCTGTTAGCTCGGGGCCCGGCACTCTTTGGGGCAGGGGGGTGTACAAGTTGGGCAGCACCAGGGGCCCAGCCTGCCCCATGAGACACTGTGTCACGGAGCAGCGCTGCGGTGCCTGCAGGTTGCTGGGTGCAGGAACACTGAACCAGCGCCAGGTTCTTAACCAGCGCTGCTGGCACACAGAGTTCTTGCCCCGATCTGTGGCCCAGTGGTGCTGTGGCAGATTGCAGGCGGGGAAAGAAAAATAGCTGGCTGGGAATTTAACAGGCTGCTTATTAAAGGAGCAAACGCAGAAAGGGGAACCCCCTTCGGTGTTTGGCTCCTTGGGGTCATGGGAAATTGGCAGCATGCTGTTGCCTCCATGTTGGTTCTACCAAGCCCGAGCTCCCTTTGCGACGCACTTGTGCACCCTGGCCGCCGGTTGTGGGCAGCCAGGCTGGCGTAGCACCCCAGGAGGTTCCCCTCCATCCAGGCAGGGAAGCGGTTCTCTGTGAGGCTGAGGCCAGCGTGCATGACCCAATCAGCGAGCTTTGCGGACCCTCTCCCTCCCCTCGCAGAGCTCCCCCATCTCGGGTGCCGTGCTGCAGGAGGGCGCGCTCTCGCCGGGGGCTCGCCGGGGCGCCCGGGCCTTCACTTCCCTGGTGAGGCCCCCGCATGCCCGCCCGCATGCCCTGGGCGCCGGCAGTGCCACGCTTGTCTTACCTCTGTCTCTCAGCGACCATTGTACCTGGTAGTTGTTTCTGCTTTAAGGTGGTCGTCGCAAAATGGCCCGGGCCACACAGGCCGATTGAAGAGTATGAATGAGAGTGCCTGACAGCAGCAGGGAAAAAATAGCAGAGGATGGCAGCATCCAGCTGGACTCGGTGAATGGCACAACTTAAGCGTAAATTGGCTCCATGGTACAGTACTGTAGTAATGCGGGGATTTGAATGTAGGAGGCTACATCGGTGCTGGCAGTTGAAAGTAACAAAGAAGTGGGAGGCTGCAGCAGCAGTGGCAACTCGCACCAAGCGGGCAAGCTCACTATGGTTCAACCAAATTCACCTTGATGGACCCAAGCCCTGGAGTGTGCCAGCAGTTTAACTCGGTGGCGTTAGTTTGAGTTGGCTGTAGGGGCATGGGCCTTTGTGGAAGGAAGGGCACCTCTGATGTGCAACGCCCACAAACTGAAACCTCAGCACTAGCGTGTGTCAGCGACACCTTTGTGGGAAGTGCGACACCCGCTGTGCGGGGTCCAAATCACCCGCCGCATGTGGGCAGGCTACCCTTTTGGGCCTGGGACTGGGCCTGACCCTGTTCAGTGCAGTCGTCAATGCTGCTCACACGTGGGTGGAGGGGCTCGCCCCCGCACAGAAGGGTGAAAGGTTGTTGGGCTGCCCACCCATGGTGACCACATCCAGTGTGGTGTTGTGCCCCCATGGGTGGTGGCTGATTGCGAGGTGCCTCTTAGCCACAACTTGTGGGTGGCGGTGGCCAAGGCAAAGTGGCCGAGGGAATTTAGGGGAAACAGGCACCGAGGGAGGGACACACAAAACAAGCGCAGTAACAAACAGAAGATGAGGCGGGGACAGGACAAGTGCGAACTTTCAACAAAAGGTTTATTGCAGAACCAGCGCATATAAACACGTCTGGCTAGCATGAAGAGAGGAGGAAAGAAAGGAAAGAATCATAACGATGGGCGAAACAAGAAAAACAGTGACGTGCTGCCTATGACAAGAAATCCAGCTCAAGTTTCGATAAGGCTACAGACGGCCTGCTGACGCATTGATCACCAGATCTTGCAATCTCTGCCGCTTCCCCAATTTCTCTTGTCAGGCCCGAGCGGTGAAAATACAGGACAGTTGTTTGGTCGTACAGAGGATGACACGGGTTTCCCGAGACACATTTTTTATAACGGGCAGCCAGCTGGCCGTCGGTGGCAACACTACTGACCTCGTCCTTGTGCGAACGTTTAAGCATCTGCCAGTCTGGCCGATTTAGTGTCTGCCACACGAGAGAGGAATTTTGTAGACAACGCTACATCGGCATTTAACAAAGGCGTCTCTGTGCTTGATAGCGCAGATCGGTTTCCGCGCATGCACAAGGCCAGAAGCTTGTTAGGCACCGTGAACACGACCTTGACCCCTGTGAGATTTTATGTATGTATGGGATAACAGCTATCTTTTCTTTGGCTCTTCGTTCTTTGTCCTTCCTCTGTTTTTTACTGCGCTTGTTTTCTGTGTGACTGTGAACCAGCACGGCCGAGCCTTTTCCCTCGCCAAGAGAGGGCAGGGGAGCCCTCAGGGCAGTGTGGCACGCCCGGGGGCCTGGTGATTGCCGAGCAGGACTTCGATAGCAGGGCCGAGGTCCCTGACGGAGGAGGAAGAGCAGCAAGCATGCGCCTCTGCAGGCGGCGATTCCTGCTCTGTCACAGCCTCTCGCTGGACGTTTTTTTGCATTTTTTGTGTTTTCAGGGCTTGAGTTAGGAAGGTTAACACTCGTGGGTAGTTTTACATAGAGCAGTCTTGGGCAGTAACCTATCACTAGTAACGCGTTACTGGTAACTAGTTACTTTTTTCACTAGCGTGTGAGTGAAAACTTACAACACTAACTTACTTTTAACTCAGAGGAACTTGTAATTGCAACACTGTTGCTTTTTTATGCAGTATCTGTAACATGAAATGCTCCAGCAGCAGATCCCTAAAGGCTACTCTTTCCACATCCTCTTCACCATTCATCTTTTTACATCACAGCTGCTCTTGAATTTTAGGGGAGGAGGTAACCAAGAGGCTTATCTTCCCTGCAGAAGACCGAAGTTGAAGTTCGGTCTCTAAAAGATTTTTAAAACATTTCCTTTCTCTTGAGTTGAGTGAAAACAAAGAAAAAGCTCGTAATTGCACTTCCGAAAGAGAGAAAGCTCTCGGATGCCAAATTTTAAAAACAACTCATCCTAAGTTACAATGAGTTTTGCGAGGAAATTCTTTGACACCAAGGGGGCTCCAACAAAAAAGTTGTTGGAATGAAATGAGCCGTAAACATTGTTGGAGTTGGGCTTAAGTCTGCCTCCTTTTTGATTCCCTTCTTCTCGGGTTTTATGTGTAATTTTGGCTTCCTGGATGGCTTCATTCGTCTACATTAAATAAACTGTATCATTAGGTTTGTGACCCACTAATTTTATACAGTGAATGAAATGTAGCGACATTACTTTTTCATAGTAACTGTAACTGTAACAAGCTACTTTTGAAACTCTGTAACTGTATTGTAAGAGAGTTGATTTTTCGGCTTAGGTAACTGTAACTGTAACACTTATTTTTTACTGGTAGCAGACCATGACTGCCCTTAGAGTATGTTGCGACTGTAAAGTTACAAGCGCGATCGTAGGGCAGTGAGAAATGAATTTCTTGCGCCCGTAAACTGTGCCCTGCAACGAGAGCTTTTGCGTTTTTTCCTTTTCCTGGCCGTGGAAATTGGGTGCGCACTAGAACCGAGGGCACGTTAGGTTTGCGGAAACGAGGCTCACTCGGGAGCCGGGAGGGTGCAACTGCGTCCTGGGTCTGGTTCTTCAGGCGTTGCTTTTCCATTGGGGGTCTTTCACACTTTTGCCGCTTCACCTCCAAAAGCTTCTGCATCTAGTGTACCCTGGAGGACCCACAAACTTTATCGGCATGCATGTGGCTACGGCAAGCAAAGAAGTGCGGCTGGCCTTGGGCAAGTACTCGTCGATCTCATTCGACGCAGGCTTGGCTGAAGGTGCTGGCGTGCAGGGGCAGCGGTGGTGGATGGGGCTGGCTTCTCCACAGCGTCGGTCTTCCTTGGGGCTTCCGTAATTTTGAAGCGCAGCACAGGTGGCTGTGCGCAGGGTATCGGGCGAGGGCGCAGGGTTTTGTGTAGGTGCTCGCACAAGAGTGTTGTGCCCCGCCAGTGACGGCCTGTTGTGACCCTGCAGGTGCGGGACGCGATCCACCAGTCGTTCACCGAGCGCAAGGGCGGCAAGCGGCCAGAGGAAGCCCCGCCTGGTGGGGACGCACAAGGCAAGCCCCGTGGCCCCTCGTAGGGCGGTCGTGTCTGCGCACACACTGTGCACCTGCAGGGGGGGCTTTCGCCTTTCGCCTCGGCAGACGGGGAGGGAGACGGGGGACTCTGCATGGGTCAGCAGCAGCCACAAAGGTCTGGACAGGACCTGGGATGGCGGTCCTGCGCAGAGGAGGGTCAAAGTGGGCGTGCACCGATGAGGTCCCGCCTTCGTGGCACATTGCATAGGATTACGCAAACACGTGACAAGGCCTGCTGAAACAAGTTCTGGCACCTAAAGAGCTTCTTCATGTTGACAGGAGGACAAATTTCACTGGGGGGAGGGGACAATGCCCAGGGCAGCGGTTTATCCAGAAGCTCGAGTGAGGAACCAGCACACGATGACGATGATGATGAGTGCATGCAGGGGTGAGGACACAGTACTCGCGCGTTAGGTAAGGGCGATGATGGTGTGCACATGAACGCAAGCAGCCCAGGCAGCTGGCACCAAGGGGGGCTCCACTGGTAGAACGGCCAAGGCCACTCACGATATTAGCGGTGGCCTTTTGTGTTGTGCTCCATTCGGACTGCAGGGGGCCTTTAAACTACTGAGGTGACGTCAGAGGGCGGCCACTGCATGGCAGTGGCATGCCAGTGGCGGCCGGCCCGTCGTACACGTGCGTGCTTTCTGTTGTCCTGCTGGGGTGCGGCTTGAAAGGCCTGCATAAGCACTGCCAGGACTCTTTCAGATCGGTAATCTTGAGAGTGAAGGCGACTTTTACGATGCATGCCATGTGTGGGATTTGCACCCATTCTCAGTGCGCCAACCTGGAAGCCGAGCTGAAGTGCAAATTTTTCCTGCAGTATTGTTGCCTGCATGCACTTTGGAGCACATGCCCACTAAATCTCCTGGAAAGCCGGTGTGGGAAGCCTATCCAAGCATGCTGCGGCGATGGACCCCCCAAATAAAAGGCTGGGGGATGGTGCTACGTAACCTCATTACTTGCAGTAGAAATGCGGTTAATTTTACGGAAATATGTTTAGAACAGCCACCGTAAATCGTTTCCAGAATAGATACCACATGTCAGTAGAATGTTATTGCTTGATGGGGAAAAGCATTCCGTTATGCCTCCTGTAATAAGTCTTGGTTGCTGGCTAGTTGGTTAGTGGTTTTTCAAAAAACAATTACAGTTGAACCCCTTTATAAGAGACACGTACCGGGGAGCAGTTTCTGTCTCTTATACAAGATGTCTCTTATAAGCAGGGAACCATGTTTTCACTTACTAATCAGACCCTAGTTCAATGTGGACACCGTATGACTAAAATAAGCTCAAAAGAACGCTACAGCATGTTGCAAAAGATTCGTTCTAATTTATGTTTGGCCCCAGAATTTATGAAACTTTGTTTGCTTCATGACTGTATTTACACTGTTTTTTACAACCGATTCTACAAGCTTTTTTTCCTTTCCTTGCTTGTGGAAGATGAATCGTAGATGTTGAGTTCACAAGCCTGATGAATAGCCAGAGTGCACAGCTTCTTCCGCTGTGTGCTCAAACTATTCATTACGCTTGCAGGACTCAACATCTGCGATGCTTCTTGATTGGGAGCTACGCGAGTGAGAGAGCCCGCATGTGCGGTCGCGCTCCATCCAATGGATGGCAGTAAGCTTCAACCACTTTTGTCAGTTGCATTTCCATTGGCAGGGCTTCTCATCGTCATTTCATAGCTGGCTGAACCACTGTGTGTTTGCTGAAGTTATAATAAATAGCGACTGCAGGTGTCTGTCGTCCACCTGTGTTTCCACAATGGAAGCAACTGCAATTAGAGACTGGTGGCTCTGCATCTGAAGTTAAAATGTCTGTTACAAGCGAGATTGATGATAAAAGTTCAAGGATGACTTGTCCCTTATAACCAATCTTCTACATCCGATGTCTGTTATAAAAGAGGTCGATTTAATGGGAAAGATAGGGCAGCGAACCATGTGGGTGAATAGTGTCTCTTATAACCATTTGTCTCTTACATCAGTGTCTCTTATAACGAGGTTCAACTGTACTGCATGGCTGAAAGACGAGAAACAGGAGGGTTCCGAAAACCGGCCCTCAGTTTCACAATTGCTTGGTGTGGTCGTGTTTTCCACAAGCTGCCACCTACGCTTCGATAAACAGAAACTGCATCGCTTGCACTGCACTGAAACTGCTGTCACAAGTTGTAGGGCCAAACAAAGCCTATGGCGTAAAAAATTTGCAGAAATTTTGAGAATTGCCTAAGTATTAATGTCTGAAATTTCTTGTCCGATTTTCCTGTTTCACCGACCTTGCGTTTTCTCGGAGGCATTAAATGCCGAAATCCAGACAGATAACCACGTGAGAGTGCAGGATCAGAATACACGTTGACTTTGTCAGTTCGTTCTCAGTTCTTTTTCAGACACGCATGAAAGCGCAGAATTACATAGAACTGTGATTTATCAATTTATTTGCAATATATATTTTTATTTTTGTGTGTTTCCTGCAACGGATGGTAGTTGGCAGATTTGGATGTCACTGTCCAAGTTGAATTACTTTTGTTCCGTTTGGTTACGTTTTTTTTTCTTTTTCTTTGAGTGATCCAAATTTACTCTTGTAACGATAAAAATGTATTCACAAGGCATTGCGCAATTTGCGTTCAGGTACTCGGGGGAGGATGCTATGCATTAGAAACCACAGGTTGACGTTGCCACTCTGCCATATTTTTTTAACGCCTTGGGCTGTCTTTTGGTGCCAGCCTTTATTTCACACGGGTGGTGAAATGGGGAGGGAGGATTTGTAGCCTTGGAGTGTTAGGGGTTGAGTTACTTTGACTCGATAAATGACCTCTGCAAACGCGGGAGTTCTGCTTCAACTCTCAGGCTCTCGTGTTGTCACTTGTGGAAACAAAAGGCATCAAAGCTCGCAATTGCAGAAAGGAATTGTGGACTGTTGCAACGTTCCACGGCCACATGGCAATCGAAGTCATGCGTAAGTGCCTTTCCCTTCAAACTACACATGTTAAGGTTGGTCTGGAAACCGTTGTTGTTTGATTTAAGCTGGCAGAAATGAACACTGATACTGATCATTCCATTCGAACTCAAATTGGTTGGAGCCAGGCGTACGGGGTGCCAAAGCGTCCATATCAACGAAGCCCATTCGCAACTGAGAAGCGTTTCTGAGTGTTTACGTAGCTGTTACTGCGTCAGAGCCCACACGTGTGCCAAGACTGCTCACGGCTGCTCGCAACTACAGCACCAAGGCAAACACGACACAAACAGCGGGAGGCTGCCCAGTGCCGTGCTCTGGCCCATTCCAGCGACCTGTCCAGCTGCCCGGTCGCTGCAGGCACCGCTGGTGGCGTGCCCCCAAGGAGCACAGCTTCCTGTGGCTCGTACAGAAAGGGCGGCCGGAACACCATCGGGTGGCCAGGCCGTTATACTGCCAAGATGTTCCACCGTGAAACAAATTCTACTGCAGGCTCAACTAGACGCAGTGGCTGTAAGAGTTGTGTGGTTGCAGAGACGGGGAACTGTATGCGCAGTGGGTACTTTTCCTGGCTAGCGACAACACAAAACAGAGTTTGAAGCAAGGTGAAGGTGAACATTTGGCAGAAGGTTTGAGAAGTTACAAATGAGAAATATAATTACAAACCAATCGTGCAGGGTATGGAGACCCGACGTTTCAGAGTCGGCTCAGCTCCTTCTTCAGGGGCGACTGCTGTGGCGTCGTTGTAGCCTGTCAGTGCTGTGGGTCTCTCGCAAAGCCCCTCGCTGGGGAATGCAGCTGGTGCGTGTACACAGACAGGAGCATTCCAAGCAAGCCATTTAGGCTCTGGGGAGGCCTCATCTTCCAGTTCGTTTCCTTCTCGAGGATGGCTGTTTCGGCAAAGTCAGTTTTGTGGTCGGCCGACTTGCAGCGCTTGTCCGTGGCGCTGCGTTCTCTGTTCTGTTTGCTGGTGTCGTTTTTGTGCTGCCTAATCCTTTTGGCTCCACCGATATATGAAGAGGGGCACTTGGCGCAGGGAATGGGGTAAACCACTTCAGGAACTCTGTCCATTGTCGCGTGGTCTTTAGGGCGGGGGATTAGGTGGCCCTTGACGGCTGGTGTGCGGTGAGCACCCCCTTGTCTCTCGAACACGCGAGCCAATGCCTCGCCAGCTCCTGTGCCACGACGGAAAAAAGAAAGGAAGGCAACACGTTGAAAGAAACATCACCGTCGGGAAACCGCAAAACTACTACGTCAGCATGCCTTCTTATCTGGAGGGGGCTGACTAGACATCCTGAGCACGGCCATGTTGTCAGGATGTGAAAGGAAGTTTTTCTCTTTTTGCATCTTGATAACGGGGTCACTCAAGCTGCCCTAGTCATCACCCTCTAGATAAGAAGGCACGGCTGCATGCTGATAGTTTGCGGTTTGCCAACGATGATTTTTTTTTTTTTTTCAACTTTTTTTTTTGTTTCTCTCATTAAGGTACATGGGACGTTATGAAATGTCTAGCTTCGTGACTGAGGCAATGCTTCCTTGACAAGAAGTTGTTTACTTAGGGAACTTCGGAAACTAATTGCGTACTCATTTATTCTGACTGATAAAGAAAACCTGCGAAATATGAAAAATACCACATGATATCACCTCCGCACGCATTAGCGCGCACCGCAAAGCAATGCCCTCAAACAGGCTGCCTCTGAGTTAGCCAGAATGAAATAAACAAAAGAAAGAAAGAAGAAATCATGACCGAGTTTGTGCCTTATCTGCACACGCGCCCCGCGAATCTTGCTGCTGTTGCTCCTTGCATGCATGCCATTATCAAGGTGATGCGCTGTCTCTTCAGGCGGGTGACAGGCGAAGCAGTTGCTTTCAATCAGCTTACTTGGGGACACTACTTTACAATGCGCGCGGAAGCGCCGTTGTATAAATAAATGAGTACGCAGAATAAATGAGTACGCAATTAGTTCATCGCTGAAAATACCGCAGTTTCATGGGTACCTACAAGTGCCTCATTGACACTTCAGATATTAGGACAGTACTTCTCGAGTTAGATAATTAATTACATTTAATTAGTTAAGTATCATTAACGAAAAATTACTATCCACAGTACTGAGAACATTACGCACTAGGTTTTCTTTGCGTAACGCCATTGCTGTTTTTTTAAACCTTGGTGCATGATAGCTGGGACACCCTGTAGATGCGTGGTGCCCTCGTCAGCCCTTAACGCAGCGTTGAAGGTGCTTGATGCTGTTCACACTGTAGGCATCGGCTTCTTGGCCAGCGGGACGTTACGCACCAGCCCGGTGGTGAGCCCTTGTGCAGAAGCAGGCCACTTGTCTTCGAGCACCGACCAGCGCACGCATCTTGGTGCCATTTGTGTCCTGAAGGTTGCCTTGCACACCCGTGTAGCTCCTCGATGAAAGGTGCCTCCTCAAGTACTGACCTCGTATAGCCCCAGCCGTTTCAGTGCCGCTGAATAACAGCGAACAAATGTCGGCACCCCGCCATATGGGGCACATGGGCCCACTATGGCGCACCAGCGGCAATGGCAGCAGCACTTGTTGCCCCTCCCAGTTTGTTCTCCTTCACAGATGCCTCAGAAAGAGCATCTGCAGTGGCCCAAGCTGAACTTGGACAGCATTATAAAAACAGCTAACAAACAGAGCACTGCCGTATCCACAGCAGAAGCGGCCCCCCAAACCAAAGTGTATACAATGGCTCACTCACTGCTCCCATGGCCCTGTCAGCAGGAACGCAATGTTTGGTGGCCCTTCTGGAAGCTCTGTACGGGCGCACCAGATTCCTGGCCGCTGGGGGGCCTGGCTGGCAACGAGCAAGCCGACCAGGCAGCTCAGCTGTTGGAAGCAGCGTCGATATTGCCCAGAAGCCTGTCCAGGATTGGGAACCAACCTCAGCTCTGGCAGCAAGAATGGCATGGGGAGTGTTGCACCAAACCCAACCTGATGCAACCAAGGATAGGCACTCCAACCACAAAAGCGGGTCTTTTGTCCTCGACTCACAATGGGTCACACATGTGGCATGCAGTCCTTCTGGCGGACGGCCACTGAGAGCGCCTTTTGGTCAGGCATGAGCGGATTGAGTGTGCAGCCAGGACACAAGAAAGGTTGGATACCATGCACATTCCAGGCACACGTTTTTATCTGATACCCCCATGCTCAATGGCGCTGGCATTGAAGGTGTCGATTCTTTGAAGCAAGTTTGTTGTTCAAAGGTAACGTCAGGTTACGCATATCAATCGCTGTCTTGTCATTTGTAGTTTCTCTGTAAACAACTTGCCCAACACTCCTCTGGCGCTCGTATGGCCTTTGCTTGCTGGACAGTGGCGCTCCAGGCCTTAGCTGCCCTTGTGCCGCCAGTGTGTGGGGTCATGTTTGCTGCGCTGGAACAGGGGATGCTAACTTGGGGGTGCTGTGGGACACGGTTAAGCACTGTGGAGAGGAGTCGCAGCCAGTGACCAGGGTAAGCGGGCAGGTCAGAACACCTGTTCCCTGGCTGCTGGAGGTGGCGCTGCGCCATGGCTGTGCCCTGGTGGACGCGCTTGTCTCCTTGCGCAGCGGACAGCGGCAGCGAGGTGTCGGCGAAGGACCTGGAGAAGCGGCTGGTGTACGTGCGCTCCGTCAAGCGGGTGAGTGGTGCGGGCAGGCAGGCTGGGCGGGCGGGGCCCTGAAGGGAGCGCTGCTGCGGCCGCAGGCGGCCCTGTACCCCCCGGAGGACCCCGCGTGCTGCACGGAGGCGCCTGGACCGCTGCTGGAGTTTGCGCTGCTGGTGGGCTACCGGCCCCTGGCGGGGGTGGCGCCCCCGCAGCCGGACGTGCTGCACCACTTCCCCCCTCAGGTGGGCTGCTGGCCAGCGCCGCAGGGAAGGGCTGGGGGTGAGGGGACGGGACTCGTCTGCTGGAAAGTTTGAGAAGTGTGTGCGCAAGCAGCAGCATTAAAAGCTCTTCGAGCAAACCAAGCTGCATTCTTGCAGTAGTGCAAGAATGCAGTCCAATGCAGTAGTGCTGCATTCTTGTTTCTTCGTGTCTTTGTCAGCTATTTATAAAAACAAATCGATAGTGTAGGATTTTTTTGTAAATGTTGACTGGGCCAACTTGGCTGTACAGTCCACTGCAAAGTGTTTTCCATGGGAGGCCGACCACAACAACACTAAGTGGTGCAAAATTGAAGGTTCGCAGGAACACTTCAGGCTGGTGACGTCTGTGAGTATGGGAGCATTACTCTTTATGGCCGCGAGTTTGTATTTAGTCATTCTAGTCGAATCAGTCGTTCAAGTTCAATTTTGTTCTTGGCTCGAAGCCCACAGTTTTATAAACCGCAGTTTCTTTCTTGAAGAAAAGAACAACAAAGGCTCGACGAAGCCGCCGTGGCACCGCTTTGTGCTCCATTCCCGACCAGTGACGGGCCACACCTCGTCTCCAAGTAGTGCCTTCTTGGCAGCCTCTTTGGTGGGCAGGCAACTTTTCTGGATGGCACAGGGCCTGCCTGTCCGCCATCTTTTTGGTACCATCAAATCTTGCCACATGCATGCGTACACACGCATGCGCACGCGCACACTACACGCAAACATGCACACACGTGCACATATTTTCGCTCAGGTATGCAAGTAATGCTTTCACAATGAAAAGAAAATTGGTTGGTCTGCTACGCTTTTCGTGTACCTATACACCATTTTCCATAAGCAGCCGGGAAAGGAGGAAAATACTCGCAAACCAGTTCTCTCAGCGGCCCGCGCGCCTTCCGCTTCCGCCGGACCAGCGTTGCCTGTGCGCGCTGGGCTGCTAACATCGCTCGGCGTGGGGCTCTGCTGCGTAGTTGAGGAGTGTTTCACACCCTGGGCTTAGTTTTTGTGGAACTTTCAACTGTTTTAGCCTCTGCTGCGATGCCGTTCAAGGCACAAACGTCGCTTGGTCAGCACTGCGCGGTGGTGGGCTATCGAGCAACCAGAGAAAGCGAGAAACAGTCGCTGACAGCACGCATGTGCACGACACTGCCTGGAGAAAATGCAGTGCAGTTGCGGCGTGTTTTTGCTGCATCGCTTCCCAACGGACACCGAGTTGAGATATCGGTGGACGCCGTTGATAAATCGCAACGACTTTGTACCAACGACCAACTCTAGGGTTTGTTGGGTGCACTTGGACGGCAAGCAGAAGGAGCAAAATCCATTTATCATTTGCAAAGCTGCGACAGGGAACGGAACGCCCTGAAATGTTAGAAGTAACTTTGACCTTTACAATACAACATTGATTGATTGATTGTTAATTCATTGATTGATTAATTCATTGATTGATTATGGGGTTTAACGCGCCGACGCTTCATAGGTGATGAGGTGCGCCGTAGTGGAGGGCTCCGGATTGATTTTGACCACCTGAGAATCTTTCACGAGCACCGATACAGTACAGCAGTGGTTCTCAAATGGGGCTCCGCGGACCCCAGGGGGTCCGCGATAGCATTTCAGGGGTCCGCGAAGCTTCCCGCCAAATGTTTCACCCGCCATTTTTCTCTCGATTTTGCCAGCATTTGCTTGCAAAGCAAAAAGGTGGATCCGCCGGATTAAATGTACATTTAGCTTCTCCGCGTGGCACATATTTTGACATCTGCATTTTGTCCACACGCCAGCTATGAAAGACAAAGAAAAGAAACCCACAAAAGGCAGCATATATAGGTGTCTAGATTCAAGACTTACAGATTCAAGTACAAATTGTTTGACATTATGGCACAGATCAACATACGCTCCATCGTGGGGTCCCCATCACTATCGCAAGCCCAAAAGGGGTCCCCGGGGCAGTCATGGCTGAGAACCACTGCAGTACAGCATTACGATAACTTCTGGTTCCTTGTAGTCAATTGTCAATTTAAAATACCATATATTGTTTGGTTATTATAGGCGATTGGCATTAAGCAATCCCCTTTTCATCTAATCTAACCTTTTAAAGTCACGGCGGTTTGTTTACTTTTTTCAGGCGAACGCATTACACTGCCAAACGATATGAAAAGATAACTTTCTCCATCGCACACTGCTGGTCGATAGCAGGATAAGCAGGCAGCCCAATGTGGAAACACAGCTCGAGATACGTGAACGCTTCATTTGGAAAATAGCTCAACCTGTTCACAACGCGGTCAAAGGAAAAGCTTCTAATCCTTTTGCGTTGTCACGGAATCTAAAGTACTACAATTACAAAGCAGTTACTGTTGATCACGTAAAGCATTTGGTGCAAACAGCGGTTCCACAAAGGTGGGCTTCGAGCGACAGGCCACATGCGCTGCGCTGAGTTAGGTCAATCATGATCACGAACATGATCGACCAATAGTAACTCGCCCAAATAGCGACCCTGCTGCTCAAATAGTAATTTGACTGGTTGTGCGGTCGTGTTATTTTTCCGCCCAGGTAATTTCGTTTCGTCAGTAACTGTCATAAGTCTAGTTAAGAAAGATTATATTGCATTGCAATGTCAACAGCGTAGCAATCGCCTCGTCGAAAGTCCATCGTGAGTGCGGATCAGCGCGACCCACATATGCTGTGCGCGCTCCGCATTCGGACGTCCGCGCTTCCGTAAACATGACTAATCGGTGAACATAACAAGCACGGTGGCATTGAAAACACGTATTTACTCCCCGATATCGATTGAAAACATGTCAGTCGGTGCCATACCGGTACTTTGCATCGCGGAACTGCGCGGTGCCATACCGGTGCGTTTGCATCGCGGAACTGCGCTCGCAGCACCACCAACAGTGCTACTGCTGCTCGCAGCAGCCGGGGTCGGCATCTTCCGCTCTGGCAGCAAATTAGGACCTAAAATCCGTCCGCAGATGGTGGAAACAAAACAGAACACACGCTTTTAAGTCTGTAGCACTGCAAAACTTAAAGTGTTGTGCCACCAAATTTTAAGTCTGTAAAAAGCCTGCTGTAGGCTTTCTCTGTCTTCTAACACGAAGTGCAAAGACCATCAACACGAAGTGCTGGGTACACCAAACGCTTAATATATATTTTAATTCTCTTCTAAAAAGTACCTAACAGCTCTTCTGGAGATCGGGACCCATCGCTAGCGCATGACACAGCGCCACTAACCATGACGTCAGTGATGGCGATGACATCATGCGCCAGGGGCTTCGCGGAACCTTGCTGCGCAAGCGCTATTTAAGAAATTTGCGTTTACAAGCCAGGAATTCTGTAAACTAGCTAGTAAACAACGATAAGTACGACTCCAAAGGATGGGCCTCCATCTGTAATCGGCTATTTCGCGGTTCAAAACCTTTTGTACGCAGTTCTCATGTGTCACACCCCTCGTCGGTCAATGTTGCGGGTTCAATTCATGGCAAGGGCAGTTTTTTTTTTTTTTTTTTTTGAGCGTTTTTTTTTTTTAAGGGGCATGGTTTGCATATCCAATTGCATTTCCATGGTTTGCATATCCATGGTTTTCATTTGTCTGCATCCGAGGATGCAGACAAAGAGTCCGGGTCGGAGCTGTCGCGGCTTGACATGGTTTGCAAGTCCGTGTTTACTTCCGTGGTGATTGCATTTCCATGGTTTGTGAGCAGACGCCGCAGTAAGTTTTCATTTGCAGCGTACCGAGGATGCAGCGCCGCATGGTAGACACACGTGGCAGAGCGTCCTCGCAACACTGTGACGTCACTGCTGAATCGGCAGCGCCGCAGAAACTGACCGAACCGAATCCGTCCTGTTCACATGTGTCGTGCGAGAAATAAATTTTTTAATCTGAGAATATGTGCATGTGAGAGCATGTATCGTGCTTTCTTACGAAATATAAAACGTTTGCACAAATTTGAATGCACAAGCAACAAATTTGGTGGCACAACACCTTTAACGCCAAACCACTACGGTTCACTCGGTAATGCACGGGTACCGAGCAGACGCACGGAAAGAACAGAGCACTTAGCAGCCCGGCACGGCGGTTTTGGCAGTCGCTTCATAGACGGCGACAGCATCAGGTCAGGAAAAGCAAATGGCGGAGGCCACCTCTAGCAAGAAAAATGGTGTATAGTTTCAACAACATTCTATTTTGACGCGGGACCATTAGCCATGCTAGAAGTGGAAAGCTGTCCGGCAGCGGGGCGACCTCCACCTGGCAAGCGTGTGTGGGGATTTCATTCCCCCCACCTTCCACCTACTGACGACTAGCTCGAAGGAAGGAACGGCTGTGATGACTCGCTGAGTATAGGGAAACAGCAGCGACAGCAACTTGCTTGAGAATGACACTTGAGCAACAGGTGACAGCGGTTGGTTTCTAGTAAGGATGGCTTAGTGAATGCAGAAGCATTGGTAGTGGCCACTGGTACTACAAGGTAGCACAGCGGGAGAGAAGGTATTGAGTAATGCTATTGGATATTCTTCGCGTCAAACCAGTTGATCACCCTTTTTTTTTCTTTTAGTTTAGTTGCTTCCTACCGTCTTACCTAATACAAATACAAAATATGCACTGAGCAACTATTTACTAAATTCAGTGCGAGATGTCAATTTTATGCAAGAAACAACATAACAGCGCAGTACGAGCATAAAGAAGGACATTTTATAGCATTTAGGCTGTCATCACCTGAGAATTTTCCAGCTTTTATGTGTGCAGCTAAATTTTCTGATTGTTTGAGAGGGAGAGGGCCGCAAAATTTACAAATGCCAAGGACCCCAAATATCAAAGTTGGCCCAACCAACTTGATATTTTTCCATTCACTCTAACCATTCCCGGAAGCGGTTCGGAACAGTTCCTTCGATTTGTTCCAGTTTGGGTTCAGTTCCAGAATGGCGGAAAAAATGCGGGTTCGGTTTGGTTTTGATTTCAGACAAAAGTTCCGGTTTGGTTTCTATTGTGGTTTAACACCCTGGCGGGGAAACAATAGAGGCCAGCACTAAAAATATTTGTGTTAAAGATAGGTATTGGTCTGTCATCTGCATGTCACAGTGACACAATCGCACGGAGCTAGAGGCCACACTGCAGTTGCGCAGTCATGTAGCTGTTGTTGGCAGCCACCAAACGCACGAGGAAGATTCTGCGATGTCGCACAAAAAACGCTGGAAGGTGGGTAGGGAGTTGCCGCTGCTGAATATGTTTTCCTTAATACCTGGATTATATGTTTGAAGTTTGTGATAAAACTGGTATCATGGCAATTGGTATGACAGAGCAGTGCCAACTTTTATTAAGAGCGAAGCTCTTTAACAAGTCGTAATTTTTCATGTCCACAGTTTAAAATACCAAGAAATTGCCAAGCGTGCGCACGTGAGCGTAGGCCTCGCGGCTACCGCCGAACAAAACCAAGAAAATGCCGAGCGCTCGTGCGTGCGTGCCTCACACTGACCGCCCAGTGTTACCCACGTGCAGAGATTGGCCATAATTGCGGCGACTGCTGGGCAGTTCGAAAAATCAAGGAAATACTGAGCACTCGTGTGTGCGTGCCTTGCAGCAACTGCCCAGCGGCATTGGCACACGTTTGCAAGCCAGGCATGCCCACTTGGGAGATCGGCCAAGATTGGCAAAGCACTCCAGCTCTGGCCGTTATCATGGCAACACTTGCTCGGAACGACAGAGACAAGTCGTAGTCTCTCCCAGGTGGTGGGTTATCACTTCCCAGAAAATGAAGGAAGCTTGCACTTAAAGCGGCAACCATGGAGTGAAGGTCGTTACGGCAGCAGTGATGAAGCAAATTGGCGGCAGTTGTCTGCTTTTACATTGGTCGGGAAGTTTGCGTACAGCTTCGCTACCTTTGAGTCTTGCGCGTTACTGTAAGCTTCCTTCATTTTTTGTTGCATTGATAAGCACATTGTTCAGTGAGCAGCTTGTTTGTTCGGCTGCGGATGGCAGAGTGACCCTCTCTGCCCGTGTGCCCCCTCGCAGCTGGACTGCCCCGGCTACGACCCCGTGGTCGTCTCCCACCTGTGCATGCCGCAGCCGTTTGACTCGGAGGACGCGGCCGCACCCGACAGGTCAGTGGGCTGGCAGGGCCTGCGGGGGGCTGTTCGAGCAGCACCTGAGGCAAGGGGCTGCTGGTGGAACTGGTGAAACCGCTGTTGGTTCCGTCGGAACTTCGAAAATGTCATGCGCAGCCTGTTTAGGTCCACTGCAGGACGAAGGCCTCTCTCATTGACCTCCAACCGCTCCTGCCCTGCGCCGCTCGAGTCTATTCTCTGCCTCGAATATTTTGTCCCTACATCAAGTTTTTGGCCTTCCCCTTATCCTAGTCCCATCTCTTGGTATCCACACTTTACCCTGGTGGTCGTCATTTAGTCTCACTGCATGGGCCGCCCAAGTCTATTTCTTTTCTTGTTAATCAGAGCTACGATATCTTCTACTCAAATCTGCTCCCTGATCCAGTAGGCTTGTTTTCTGTCCCTAAGTGTTTCTCCAAGGAGTATTCCCTCCATGGCCTGTTGGGCCAACTTAAATTTGCTTTCTAGTTGGTTAGTAAGGTGCCCTGTTTCCGCTACGTATGCGATCACTGTATGCACACGTTTGTTGCGCCCTAGTCTTTTGAGGGGTAGAGGTAGCTTAGTGTTCATAATTTGTGAGTGACTGCTGAGTGCATGCCAGCCCATTCCTCTTCTGTGCCGGATCTCTTTCTCGTGGTTGGGATCAGCACTGACCACCTGTCCACGGTAGTTATACTCTTTAACTTGTTCGAGTGTTTCATTACATGCACCCAACATGATTATTTATGCTAGTGTGGGTACATGCACAGATTCCTTGCGCACACCATGGTGTTGGAATGGAACGAACATTGGAACCGAAAAACAAAACAGAAAACAAACAATATTTTTGGCCGGAACAAAGACGAAAACGGAACATCGTTTATTATCTCGTGCAGGAGCGAAACGGAGAAGAAAAATCATTTTGCTTTTAAGGTGTTTCAGGATTCATTTCAACTTCCATGCAGCGAGAGAGAGAGACAAAAGTGTTTATTGTGCATTAGGTGCGGGGTGCTCCCTTATTTCAGGAATCCATGCACTATCTTGGCTCAAGTGGCCCTCTCGAGGTGGCCATCTTGAGGTAGGGAGGTGGCAGCAGTATCCCCCACTGCTCAACAGACGGGGAAAGGGGTGGCAGGGCCCATAGAATGTGCTTGAGAGTGCCTGGCTGGTTGCATTGGGCGTCGAATTGTGTTGGCAGTAACGAGTGCATCCTCACGGGATGGGGAAATGTGCGAGTCTGTATCAGTCTGAGTGTTTTCTTGGTTCTCTGTGAGCCCCGGGTGTGGTGCTGTTCTACCGAGCCTGTACTGTTGTGTACGTTTGTGGAATGTTGTGAGGGGCGAGGGTTCCCGTGTCTCCTTCGTGGCCGGGTGGGTGAGATCTGGGGTCGTGAGATGGGCGTGCTCGTTGCCTGTCACGGAGGAGTGGGCCGCACCGTTGCGACCTTCCTGTCCAGCTTTCTGGGATGCCTAGCGTCATGGGAGCCGCCCAGCCTGGCTGCGGCATGCCTCTTGTGAATCTGTGACTGTGGTGGTAGTGCTTGTTTGCGTCAGGGCGAGAGCGGTGGCAAGTACTTCCTTTTCTTTAGCTGCTGCTCGTGCAATGGACGCACTGGTCAGGTGTTCCGGTCCGTGTGTCACCACAGCCACCACGCCCTTTTTTGCCATTGTAGTGGGCTGCGTCAATGTACGCCGTGGTAGCACAGTTTGGGAATGAACCTTGTCTAGCACTTTCGCGCGTTTCTTTGTTGCCCTCATGGTAGTTTGTGTGGCTGTTGTTTAAGACTGGGCTGCAGTTTAATGGATTGACGCGAAGATTACGGGATGGCCTGTGGCTGGGGCTGGACTTCTCGTTCGTGTGTGACCGAGCCGTGCCCTTATAGTTTAGCCACGGTGTTGTGTAGCCCCATGTGGAGCAATTTGTCTGCCGATGCCCTCGTAGGCAATCCGAGTGCTTGTTTTAGTGACTTCCGAATAAGCACGTCAAGCTTGTCCGGTTCTGTTTTGCTCAGGGTGACGTATGGAGCAGCGTGTGTTAAGCGGTCTGACTGTGTCACCCTCTTTCATACCTCTGTGTCGGTTGTGGCCCTGCGTGTCGCCTGCTCGGTGGTCTGTGCGAGTTATTGTGCAGCTTTGTTGTTCTCACCATCCGCCTAGATGAGAAGAATCTTGATAGTCTTGCTTGCCCCGATGTCATGCCTTTCAAGAGCAACTTTTGTCGATAGCATCCTTCTTGGTTCGGCGCCTCCTCACCACAAGCAGCTCAGACTTTTGTGGCGAGCACGACAGCCCACAGTTCTTATCATATTGGTTCGCAGTCTCAACGGTGAGCTGGAGCACGTCCTGCAATCCTCCTAGGGAATCGGGGCCTGTCCAGAGGGTCATGTCGTCTGCATATAGGGCATGGCTCAGATTTGGTACTTTTCCCAGTTTCCCTGGGAGGCACAATGTTGAAGAGCAATGGGGAGAGCATCGAACCTTGGGGAGTCCCTTTTCAGCCGAGGGTGAGGGGTTTAGATCTTGAGGATGGCTCTGAGGTTGGCAAGAAAGTCAACGATGTAGTGGTAGGCCCTCTCCTCGCATCCTGTGTTAGCCAAGTTTCAGAGGATCGCCTCATGTGCCACATTGTTGAAAGCAAGGTGGGAGACTGCACCGGCTCGCTGGCACAAAATCGCCTTTCGTCTTGCTGCTGTCCTTTCTGCTCTGGCAGGCCTGCTTCCATAATTTCTCCATCTGTTTCGATGGCCAGTGCTACGCCTAGAATTGCATACTAATATGAAAATCTATGGTTCGGAGCTCCCCGCGCGGTTGCCGCGCGCACATCTGACTGTGATGCAGATGTCACGGCCTTATTAATTCATTTACTTATTAAAATACCTGCATTTGTCCTATGGCAATAAACATGAATAATCTCAAACATTGCATATACTAATAAACAGGAAAAAATACAGTGTTTGGTGTGTTCAGCAGCATACACAATAACATCAAAAGCAGCAGAATACAGCAGCTCACTCAATGAAAATATCATGTTGCCCTTGTGCACTAGTGCTACCAGAGCATAGCGGAAAACATTTCATGAGGGGTGTAAAGAAGAACAATGTCGAGCAGGGCATTCCTATCTGTAATAATTTCATGAAAAATGCGTGGAATGCGTGCGCCATGGATATTCACCCAATTTATCACTTCATCGGGATTTATCCAGCAAGGAGGGGAGGGTTGCTGGAGGTATGCTGATGTTGATTTGTTTCTGCTTCTCTCACACAGTCTGTTTCAAGATTAGTGTGGTAACTTGCACTAGCTGGTGGCACTGAACATATGAATTTCCATGTACACCCACGAGAGGCCGCGGCGGCAGCACTAATCAAAGGTAGAGCACGTGTCTTGTGGTGCCAGTGTGCGTAGTACTTCCCCTGACGGTGGCTGTTGTGTCCTCGCTGCTGCGCGCTATGTTCATGGGTGGGACCGCCCACCACAAATAAACACAGAGAAAAAGTGCAGCGGGGCCTTTTAAAGTGCTTATAAGACTGAGCATTTTAAGCTTGCAGCAGTAGTATCACAACCGTGCCAGTTAGTAACAAAGCGCACACCTGGATTCTGGATTGCCTCAAATTTGTTCATAGCAATTTTAGTGTTTGGGTCCCAGACAAAGGTGGCGTGCTCAAGCATTGAGTGGACACACTCAGCACATTGGTTTATTGGAGGCTCGGTGTGTCCGCACCTAACAGTTGTATACTTCAGCCCTATGGGGCGCCCCAAAAGAAATGGCGCTTGAAGGTTTTTCATCTACAACGATGTCTCACTCAAACGTGGGTGCCAGGTTGAGGACTGCCAGCGTGTAGTTTCTGGGGACCAGGGTGGGACCTGGGACCATCATTTGCTGCGGCGCCATCTAGAGGTATGCGGCAATGAGTGGCTAGGTGCCCTCTGACTTTTTTTTTTGTCTGCAATTGAGCTACTTCATGAAAATTTTTACAAAACATTAATAAGCGTCACGTAATGTTCCTTAGAATAATTTCAAAATTGTCAATGTTTTTAACGTAGTTTTTCTTGTGTGCAAGCATGAAACATCATGAGCCAGTATTTTCTCTTTCTGGAGCTGAACCAGACTGGGAGATTTATTTATGGGACAAAACAGAAACGGGAACGAAAAGCAGTTCAGTCTGGCAGCCTGGTGTGCACAGATTGGGATTCCTCGGGGTGCGCTGAACAAAGTGCAGTGGCTTGCGGCCGACTGCTGTGCCGTTGGGTGAGGCAATGAAGGCAGGGTCAGCGTGGGGCATGTTGAAATTACGTGTCCTTGCATTGTCTCCATCGCTGCTTTTATTTGCGTGTGCTCCTGCTGGTGCCCATTACTGTGGCCCTTGCTGGGCAGGCATAACTTTTGGTGGCTCTGGCCCAACTACGTCGTGCTCTCATTGTGCTGGAGGCATTGGCTGGTGATGTTCGACTGCAGAAGAAAACTGCGGTGGAAAGGCCAGTGGGGCCAGGTTGGGGGAGGGGGCCGTGGTGCTGAGCTCGCCCTTGCTGTCGCCCAGGCGGCTGTTCTTCTTCACCCTGGTGCAGAACGGAGAGCGGACCTTCTTCCACTGCCTGCAAACGCCCAGGGTGAGTGGGCCCCGAGCCACAGGGCCCTGCCCTCGCTGTCCCCCCCGTCCCTCCCCCCCGTGCCTTCCCCAGCTGCCCGGACGCTAGCGGGACGGACTGGTGCCCCTGAGGCTGCTGGGAAGGCCCAGTCCTCCAGGAAGGGCGTGCGAGCAGATGGAAAGAGTTGGGACTAAAACTGATGCAAGTGCCTGGTGAGGCTTGTGCATGTGCAGGGTCCGTGGGCAGCTTCCAGGGCGCTGCAGTGTCAGCGCCTTCTTGCCAGTGAATTGCATTGTCCCAGTGCCTGGGAGCACAGAGCTAGACGAGTTCACAGTTCTGCTCATGAGCCACGTCAAAAGAAAGGGAACATAACAGGTTCAAAGAAAGAAGGCCACTTCCAGCAAACTGGGCACATGTCAATCTGGGCTCGCTTACTTAGAGTGTGTTGAATCCTGATAAGTGTGACCACCTCATCAGGGTGCCAGGAGGGAGGCCTAGGGAGAGGAACTTTGCTTCTGCAGCCACGTACAGAGGGAAGCCCCAACTTGCAGTACACATGGGAAGTGGGCACCAAAGGAAAAACTCACTTGCAGTGCTTTAAACGGGAGCGAGCAGCAACTGTGTGGTGGTTGGTGCAGGCACTGGGCCCATTGAAGACCCGGGGCCAGGCTGGCACGTAGGTGCAGCCAGGGGTGCCCTGGCTGGGTGGTGTGTGGACGGCCCTCCCCTCCTCTGTGCAGGGCCCGGGGGGAGCCCTGGCAGGGAGCGTGCAGACGCCCGTCGTGCTGTGCCTGGCGACCAGGGTGTCTGCCCCGGCCTTCTACCACCAGGTCAGCGGGGCCACTTGCTTTGTCGCACCTGCTGGGTGTGTAGTAACTGTGCACTCAAGGGCAACTCTACTGTGCGTGGTAAACTCAGTTTCGGAGCTCTGCACCTCCGCCAGCAGGTCCGAGTTTTGTGCTACCCTTGGCACATCATCTGCCACGGCGGCGGCGTAGCGTGGTGGGCCACCGCACAGTCGCTTGGGGCGGCTTTCTAGTGGCGCTGTTGGCAAGGTTGCACATCTATCATTCTTCCCGTCTGTGGTCTCGCCTCACAATATGCGTAACCCATCATCATTACACGAGGCATACACACTGCGAGGAACCACCGTGGGTTCGAGCTAGTTGAACACACTCGCGAGACTGAAACGGCACCACGCCGTCTCAACACCACCTCTATTGGGCAGGTGAAGGCAAGGGAACATGCCCAGGGTATGGAGAGAAGGCACTTATCTTATGCCAACCTCCCAGATACGCGGGTTACACGTACATAGTGCCCTTTAGGTGAAGTGAGCGCCTCATTGCCGCACTGGCCAGACGGTTCAGCGGGCAGGGCGCACCGATGTGCACACGCTGCCGGCCAGGTCAGCTCGAGCAAGAAAGACACAGTCAGTCCACTCACACACACGTACCGCTCAGCGTGATCGTCAAGGGTTAGGTGCGGCCTGTAGGTAAGCATCAGGACAAAGGGAGCAGCCGGAGACACGCGCGAGCAGCCGGAGGCAGTGGCGGGCTTTCGCCAACGAAACAGAGGTGCTGCCGGACTGTAGAGAAAGTGTCACATACCTTATGCCCATGCTACACGGCTGTTTCAAAGGCCTTTGGAAGGCCGTTGAACCAGTTGTCTATCGACTGGCCCATTGTAAGTACATGGGGCGCAGTTGTGGGCGAGAGTCCAATTGTCAATTGAAAGTTACCGTGTAGCACAGGCATTAGCCATCCTGGAGAGCGTCTCCCCAATCCGTCTCCCGCACAAGGCACGCATTGTACTTCCAGGCGAGAGGGCTCACGTCCTGTTCAAAAAGAGCCAATGAGGTGAGGCTAGCCCCCCTAACAGGGCGAAGCAACCGCCGCGTGACCTTTTTTTATCACCGTAACGGTTGCTACAGCCTCAGGCAGGAGTTCGAAAAGTCTGCGCAGCTCTACACAGTGGCCCAGCTGACCTTTCAGGAAGACGGGGGAAAGCGCTGAGCAATTGCGCAACGGCAGCTGACGCAAGGATCCCACCAGCTTAACCATCTATCATCCTTCCAGTCGATGTTCCCGCACCACGTTTGTGCACTGCTTAATTAAGTGGTTATGCATGAGGTCATCTGTATGCATTGACCCGCATGCGTTGCTGATTGGTTGGCTAAGAATCGACTGTTGGTCCATATTCAAACTTTCTACGTTGCGTTTAACTCATATGTACGGGAGTTTCTAGGCGAGTGAGAATTTTCAGCGTAGTTTTAACTACCATGCCATCTTATCTCGGCCAAAAATGATGCAACACATTTGTAAAAACAGTGCTTTTACATGTGCCTTTATGCCCACGCGGCAGCACGACAGTTTTTGTGAGTCTTGTCAATGCAAGGTCCCATCAACCAGCTTCAGATGTAGAGTTCCTCAGCCCAAATTTATATGCACCGGGCTGGTCTCACCTTCTCCAGCCTTTGTGCTGTTTGCGGTGAATAAAGTTCACCTTCCAGTTCAGACGCATGTACTCAACTTTTGCGAGCTCACGTTGAAGCTTTAATCCACAATTTAAAGGTGCACATGCTACGACTGAATTCGTAAGGATCTGTGATGTCCTTTTTGATGTCTAGAACTCAAGAAGTCTGTTTGGCTGATCATACAAGGCACCTCTGCGGAAGGCAAATGAGGTTTCAATGAGGACATTTTAACAGCAGAGCTTGCGCTTGTTGCTTAAGAAACAACTCCTCCAGGAGGTGCCCGGCACAACCTTCATGCAGCTGCATCAGAGGACCTCAGCAGACTCTCGCTATGTGACGTCACTGCGTCTCGTGTGACTCTGCGCCGAGCATGTTGCTTACACTTCCGCAAAACGCGGGTTGGCCAGAGAAGTGTGTCACTTCCAAGGAAGGACAACCGCAGCGCAAGTGCCGTTGTGTTGCTACTCGAGAACATCTGAGACGGGTACGATCCAACCCCAAGTATCGTGCCGAAGCCTAAGGTAGACGCGCTGGCTTGGGCTTCCTCACTAAGTCTTGCTTGGGTGGTGACCCTACTTAACATTCACTCTGTGTAGAAACACACCAAGGATGTGACTCCCAATGCCGCTATGTGTGCGCTGGATCAAACAAATGTTAACAAAACCGGAATAAGCTAGGTCAACCCCCAGCTCCGCTGCTTTTCCACCATGAGTGCATCATCATCCTCATGACCAGCCTGTCTACGCCCACTGCAGGGCAAGGGTCTCTTTCTCAGATCTCCAATAATCCCGGGCCTGTGCTAACTGAGACCAATTTATCCCCGCACGACATCTTGATCTCATCTGCCCATTTAACTTTCTGCCACCTCCTGCCCTGCTTGGCTTCTCTAGGGATCCCCTCTGTCACCCTTCATGACCAACGGTTTTCTTGCCTTTGCATTACATGCCCTGCCCACGCCCATTTCTTCTTCTTAGTTTCTACTAAGATGTCCTTAAGACGCGTTTGTTCCCTGACCCACTCTGCTCTCTTCTTGTGTGTCACCTATCATCTTCCGTTCCATTGTGCGCTGAGTCGTCCTCAATTTAAGTTGAACCCTCTTAGTGAGCCTCCAAGTTTGTGCCCCGTAGGTGAGTACGGGTAAGATGCAGCTCTCATACACTTTCTTCATTATCAGGGCAATGGTATTTTATCCATGCCACCGCTAGATTCTTATCCTATTTGAGGTCACTGCCAACCATTTGAGTTGTAATTTAATTTTTTTGAATTGAATCCTTTGTTTTTTTGAATTTTGGGTTGAGTTGTGTGGCGACCCAAGAAAAAAAAGTTAGGAAGACAAGGTGTGTTCTGTGTTTTGATGCACGGTTTGGTCCTGTTTGTCTGTGCTATGCCGTGCTGCTTGTCCTGTCTCTGCTTTGTCTGGTGGGAGCAGGAGTTCAGCAGCTTCACTTGTCGGCATGCACACATTCACTTGACTCGTGTACGTGCGTACGTATGAGTACTATGTGGTGACAGTGGTGTTCCAGCTGCTTCCTTGCCCAAGGGACCCCTTGGAGATTTTTGTGCTCCCAGCCAGTGTTGCCAGCACAGGAGGGCAGGGCCAACAGCGTGTGCTGCTGCTGCTGCTGCAGCTGCTGGGCCAGCTGGAGCGGCCCCTGCTGAGCCTGGACCGGGAGGGCTGGGAGCAGCTGCTGTCCCAGCTGGCCAAGCAGGGCCTGCCCTCGCCCGGCTGCCGCATGGTCTGCCAGCGGCTGCCGCCGGCCACCCAGGTGAGGAGGGGCTGCAGGGCAGGCCACGTGGGGCTCTCACGGGATGAGGAGCTCTGCTCACTGTGTGCGGCCGCTGGGCTCTTTCCCGCCAGAGGGGGTCACCAGTGCTCACAGTAGAAGGAGCGATAACTTTCGCATGCCATAGCGACGAGGCTCAGCAGGAGGCTTGCTTGGACCAGGTGCCAGGGGAGCACTGCCACACGTTGCCCCGACACGCGCCACTGAAGGAATTGCAAGTAATGCGGGAACAAGGACATAAATACCTAAGTAGTCTTTGCTCTCGAGAATTCTATTTTAAACAAACTGTGCAGTGTTCTGAGAGTATTTACCCATTCATCTCACAAAGCTTGAAATTAAGGAATTAAACGAAGCACTTGCAAATGGTGAATACCATGCTTGACTGTGGTTGCAGATTCCAGTACAAGCGGAGCATTGATATAAGTGTGCAATTGCCTGAGCTGATGCTATAAATTTTGGTTCCCGCAATTTCTCACTGCTGTAAGGGCTGGCCGTATGATGAGTGTTTGTGAAACCCCGTTAACAAAGAGTATAAAAAGACAAAAGCACTGCTAATGAGCAAACTGATGAGCTATTAAAACAAGTTCAATCATTGTAAAAACACAGCTCCTAGGCATGCAGAAGTACTACTCAAAACTTTCAAATATCGAAGTGAACAAGAGAATATTCCATTTGGCTTTAAACTGAATACAGTTAAACCTCGATGTAACGAACTTCAATTTAACGAAACCCTCGATGTAACGACCACGGAATTTTTCGTACTTCAAGTGTATGCACACCATGTATTTTTACCCTTTTAACAAGTCCCGTTTGCCGGATTTTGAAGTTTCATGAAACTAGACTTTAAGTTGTAGAGGTATATTTTGGGAGACAAGCGCCGAAATTGCAGAGTTGGGCCACATTTACTCAAGTCTAGGCTGGCCTCAATCCTAGACCGGCCCCCAAGGTTTGGGTGTTACCCCAGAATGTTGTTGTATCAGGTGTGCTACAACTATCAGTGAAGGCGGCGATGTTCCCTGTGAGGGGAATACAGGGACTGAACGTGTTACGATGAAATGCTGTCTTCCGGTTTGTGCCCGCTAGACAGGATTTGGTTTTGGCGAAAGAAAAGAAAAAGCCCCCTGGGGGAGTTTGCCAGCTGCACTGGTGGGGGGGTCACGAGGGCGCCCCTTCTGTGCAAGGGCCGAGGGACGTGGCCATCGCCTTCACCCGACCCCTGGACGAGCAGTTTGACTGGGTGAGCCCTTCTTTGCATCCCGGGGGGCCTTGGGGGCTGGCTGCAGGGCAGCAGCTGGTTGGATTTTGTGGAGCCAAAAGGAACGATGAGCGAGCGGCAGGCTGCCATCCTGTTTATAGAAACGTAATACACGTGAGAGCACGGGAGCAACACACACTCAGGCAAGAGTCACCAATAGCTCAGACAGCGCCCATATAGTGCTGTGGGGCCCACTTGGCACCATCCGGCGGCCGTTGATTACGCGGCTTACCGTATTTACTTGCATAATGATCGCACTTGCGTAATGATCGCACCCCTTAAGTGTGTCGTCCGATTTGGGTTTTTTTTTTTTTTTTATTCCCGCACAAGTGAACGCCCCCTAAAATAGCCACAGCAATATGTCGTGTATGTGTGCAAAGTCTAGCCTGGTGATGGTCGTGCGTACCTCTGTTTCCTTTCCCTTTCAACGCGGACATGGCTACGTTATTGCCGCAGACTTGCCCATATTGGCGGTATCGGCAAGCATGCGTTCAATATTGATGAGGAAGAAACTCTCACTAAATGGAGAAATATACTCGCAATACAAAGGGGAAAAAAAAAACGCTCTCAGGTTTTTGAGCCGGCCGCCATGTCTGTTTTATGTCCCACACTGTAACAGTGGCAGCCACTTATTCGTTGGACTGTTGGCACCTCTACAGCAAACTCGCACCGGCACGTTCGGTAATTCATGAAAACATGGCGTTTTGTGTCACTTTGCAGAAGCAGCTGGCAGCGGTGTGCAGAGTTTTTATTGTGATTTTATTTATTATTTTTATTATGTTCTTGAGAACTATCGTAAAAATTTTTCGCCCACAACTTGCTTGCGTTTTCTGTGCTCAAAATGTTTTGCAAAATATTTACCCCGCGCAGTGAAGGCACCCCTAAGTTTACACCGATTTTTTTTAAAAGAAAGCGCTCGTTGCGCGAGCAAATCCGGTACACAGCTCGGCCATGGCGGGCCACAACAGCTGGGCTTCCCTGCAGTGCCCCCGTGCTGGCCAGGGAGCGTGGAAGGCAGGGCCTGCCCCAGAGCTGCCTGCGCTTGGCAACGGCAGCCTCGAAATCCACCAAAAGTGGGCAGCGCGTCACGGACAGCTCACCGACGGGCTCCAAAGGGCCGACACCTCAGTTTAACACCAGCGTACACTCTAACATACGCTACAAGATTTTCCAGTTTGGCATCGCACTTAGCATGCTTCTTTTTTCGGCAAGACAAAAGCTGTAACTGGTGTGATGATCAGTGCACTGTTTGTGTTACTAATTGTGTTGAGAACTTGCACTCTACTGTGCTCAACTTGGGGGGAGCCTTAGGAGGACTCATTTGTTAGGGAGGGTGTGGTTTGTGAGCTGTGCCATGGCTGAGTTTAGCAGAGCCATCTGAGTGCTGAGTTTGTGTTTAGCTCCTTTGTTCAAGAGCGCCTTCCTGCCTTTCCTGTTGTGGCGCAAGTGCAGCTGGGTGTGAGACTCGTCCTTTGCTTCCCGGCCAGCTTGCTAAACTCGTCGCTGCACGTACGAGCAACTGTCCACTGGCATCTGCAGCAGCTGCCAAAGCTGCCCCAGAAAGGGGTCCGTCCCCTAACCCTCGCCAAGCGTGCCCTCGCACCTGCTCTGAGGCGCACTTGGAAAAGCACTGCCAGGGCGGAGGGTGCAGACATCCTTGTGCTCGTGTGGGGACGGAGTGTCTGAGCGTTGGGGCTGTTGCAGGCCCAGCTGACGCCCCTGCTGGGAGTGCTGGAGCCGGCCGTGCTGCTGCGCATGGTCTCCTCCCTGGTCCTCGAGCGCCGCCTCATCCTGGTCTCGGACCGCTGCGAGTGCGTCTCTTTCGGGGAACAAGCGGGCCGATGGCCGGCTGGGTGGGAGGGAACACTGCCTGCTCCCATCATGGCCAGGGTCTCCTATTGTGAAGAAGGCGTTCCCTTCGGTATTGCCTGCATTACTGGACTGATGATTCCTCAGGGCAACGGGGGCAATCTACGATTACAGGCACATTCCCACTTGCGATGCGGCACCTCGCGCGACGTTGCCCAGCAATGAGCCGGCCGTCGTTGCTTTTCGCTGCTTTGCAGTGGCGGAGCAGACCGTTCTCGGCCCAAATTTTCTCGTTGCGCACAGCATCACAAAACCGGATAGCCATTTGTGGCGCGAAGTGATCTGATATAGCTGGAAACGAAATGTTCGTTTGCGTCCGGCAATGCGGCCCATCGGGCGGGCAAGCAACTTCCCGTGCACCTTGGTTCTTTGGTTAGTGGCCTTAGCGAATGCATGTACTAATGAGCGTACAGCGTGGGAGTCATCAGTGCGGAGAAACCTGTTTGACTTGCAAAAGCAAGGAATCTTTGTACTAGCTAGATGGATAGCAGGTCGGTAGGTTTACCTGCAGGCTTGCTCTATCTCTATCGGCAAGGGGTAAACACTGTAGAGCTCAGAGGCGTCAGAACTTGCACGTCTGTGAAAAGATGTGAAATTTGCGGGCCGGGATGCGAGTGTTGTGGCGTAATTGGAAACGCGTGTACTTCTTTTTGCAATAATATGTCGAAAAGAGCCTGCTTGAGTTGGTTATTTTCTCGTCCTCCCACAACCCACAGTGCTTTGGGCATTGTTCTAGAGTGACCTCCCCCTCTTCTTGCGGTGGTGCTGTAAGGCACTCCTCGTTCGGTGCCGATGGTGGAAGCACCGAGGAAGTCGGCCAGGTGGGGCAGCAGCTCCGCTGAACACAGCCACGCCACAACTGTGCCGGAGTCGCGAGTGGGAATGTGCCTTGGGTCTGCTGCTGCCACTGGAGCCTTGCATGAAGGGGCCACCACGTAGATGCTTGCCTAGCTGAAGAATGTGGCTTGACAGGGGGGCACCTAGAGCTCCCCCATGGCATGACGTGCCGGGGGCTCTGGGAGGGACGGCTTGCATGGTTTGCCATTTCGCACTGCCCGAGAGCAGTCCAAGGGCCCCTGCCCCTGGGCAGTCCTGGGGCGGGCCGGGCGAGCCCCGTGCGCTGCAGTGGCCCGTTGTTGTGCCCCCCGTGCAGCTTGGTGCGGGGCTGGGTGTCGTCGGTGGAGTCGCTGGTGTACCCGTTCCGGTGGCCGCACGTGCGCGTTCCACTGGTGCCGCGCAGCCTGCTGGCCCAGTGCTCCTCGACGGAGCCCTACCTGCTGGGCGTGCACGCCTCGCTCGCGCACACCATGCTCGAGCTGCTCACCGGGCCCCGTGAGTACTGCTTGCTGGACGCTCTGGGCGGCCAAAGCACAGCTGTTCATTCGGATGTAATGCATTTCCCATGTATTTTGAAGCTGAAAAATGCGTGCACTGGTGCTCTCCACTCACTGTGGCAGGCCTTCCGCACTGCTCCGATGAAATGGCATGAGGAAGGCGCCTCTGGGGAGCCACATTTCTTATTTCTTATTGCCTTGGCCAACAGCGCCCTTGTGCTTCTCATGTACAGAGAAAGTCACATGCCCTATAATCGGGGAAAAAAACAAAAAAAAAAAAAAAACCAAGAGCAACATAACGGGCTTAACAAAAAGATCAATTCAGCAACACTATGTCCATATGCATGTGGGCTTGAGTATAATAACCACGTTATCGCAATACAAAAGAAAATCTTTCTTTTCCTGTGCTTCTCTTTGTGCATCTGTGGTGGTGCTCAAGCTGCCCTGTCCAACAGCTAGACAAGAGAGCTCACGTGTACTGACATAGTGCCCCGTTTGCTGAACTTGGTCTTTTTTGTTTTGTTTTGACCCAAAAAATCACAAAGAAGTCAATTTCTGAAAACGAGATTTTCGAATTCTGCAACTATTATTCTCTTTCTGTTCAAAGTTTTGTGCCTCACGAACCAGTATTTACAACGCGATGCTGGTTTATAACGCACATGGGAGCTGAATTTTTACTACAGGCGATGCAAAAAAGATGCTTTTGTTGCTTTGCGTGGCGGTTGAACTGCATGCTGAATTGCGAAAACCTTGGTATTGTACGAAAGAGCGGGATTTCTTTTACATTTTCTGGCCTCGAACGCCTCTGTACAGCCATTGACTGAACAGCGCCAAGAAAACCCCGCAACTGGCAATCTTATTCGCTGAATGAAAGCACATGACCAAACTCTGTTTCCTGATTGATGGAGCCCAGTATGTGCGTCATCCGCTGTGGTAGCGAGTGCATCCAAGGCGGATTCATCTTGCTTATCGTGTTTGCACAACAAGCCAAGAGCGATGTCGAACTCCGCATGAAAGTTTGCTATGGGCACAAGTTTGGAAAAAAAAAAGGAAGCGGTTGGTGTACTACTTCGAAAAGTGTTCTGCACTTGCGGAGGAAAGTGTCGAGCCTGACGCGCCACCTGCACCGAGCTGCGCAGGAGAAGCCGTCACCGATGAGGTAGGCCTAATGGGTTTCACAGCCAGTGGAAATATTTGACGTGACACAGTGATGCTGCTACCCTAATATGTGCTGCATAGAGAGATGCTTGCATGAGAGCAGTTGGAAGCGCTCTCTTCAGCTCCAGTGTCGGCGGCATCTGCAGCTGAAACAGATGCGGCCACGCGCAGGACAGCACAGTTGTGTGCATCTTGTTGCGCCGCACTTGTCGCAGTTATCGGCAGATTCGGTGTTGGAAGCGGTGGTTTCCAACTTGGACATGTAGTAGTGGCACGTGCGCAACGAGCTGACCAGGGGCGGTGGGACCTGTTAGAGCCAAAGCGGCAGCTGTCTTGCCTAGCGGGGTTCGCGGTGCACAGTTGCCATTGCGTGATGCAGTGAACTGGGTTCGCGAGAGCTTCCATGTTCTTGGTGGGTTTGCTTGCCAGAGGCAGCTTTTTCTACTGCATGGTCAAAGCTGTGCTAATGCGTCGCCCTCGAGCAGAAATCTTTTTTCCTTAATTGTGGGTATACAACTCCAGCGACGAACTGTTAACTAGGAGCTACCATCGGTGGTAGTGGCGAAGCTGCCGCCTCCTGGGGCGCCAGAGCCGACTGGGCAGCAGGAGACGCGAACGCAAGTGGTGATGCTCAACCCGAACGCTGTGGGATTGCCTTGTCAGTGTGTCCACTGCAGCATCGCGCAGGCCCAGAGGCCTTGCTACAGTAGTGCTACAGTAGTGTCCCGTGCGTCACTATTTTCGGCAGCGTGGTGTCGGTCATTCCTGAACTGAACAGTGGCCATTGGGGGCAGTGCCGGAAGGGCATCAAAAATCTGCCGGCTCTCTGGGAAGTACGAGAATGGGTTGCTGACCACTTGTCGGTGCTGCATGCGAGCAGAAAGTTTTGGAACAACCAAAACCTTCAGTGCCCAAGTATCGCTGCCGTGCCCAAAGTCTCAAGGAACGGTGGGGTCAGCGATACCCCATTGGTCATTGCCAATGTGGTGTTACCATAGAAACTAACTTGGGCTCCACAACCCCACCATTGCCTGCCGACGACTGTGTTACCAGTGGAGTTTTATGTATAACATAACATGCTTTTTTTTCCCACATAGCGTAAAAGCTTTTCCAACCACTTCACTGGTTGTTGAGTAAGTGGAAGGGGTGCTATGCATGGACTTACCAAAGCATTGTATTTTTGATAATTTTTCTCGCTTGCAACAAACATTTGTTTCTTTGTATGAATGCATGTTTTGTAACACTGTTTTTGTGTATTGCCAGTTGCACCTGCTGCTTGGGCCAGGAAATCTGACCTGCAGTATTCGCAATAAATAAATAAAGTTGGTCGCAGAGAAGTGGTAGGCGGAAGGCAGCGGGGAAAAGTGGTGGGGCCGCTGGATGAGCAGTGCATCTGGGGACAGGGGGGACACTGCTGCATTCTGGGGAGGAGGTGGGGCCTGCATCTTGCTCGGGGAAAAGATGTTGCACAACCTTTGGACTCCTTATCTGATCCTCTTGAATGCCCTGTTCGCCTGCCGAGGTCTTGGGGCGTGCCTCCGAAATGCGAGCTTTCCTGTCTTTGAGCCGTGTGTGAACCGCAAGTCCGTACAGGCACGGCCACAACTGCACTGGGGACAGGCCTCTCTGTGCACCTGCACTCTGGTGGGGTGGGTTCATGCGGGTGGAGGATGAAAGGCCCAGCCTCGTGTTTTGTCTGTTGTGTGTCCGTTTCAGAAGCGTCCGTTTTGAGCAAGCCCTCATTGGCCGAGTGTGATGCAATGCAAGCACGGCGGAGCTACTGCGATGAGCCACTGCTACTCGAAGCAAACAATATGAGACGATTTTGGCAGTTCTAATATAAATTTACCAGTCATTGCCTTTTTGTTGGCTCTCTGGCGGAACAGGAGGGCAATAAGTAATGTTGACCCGTTTGAAATGCCTGCAGAAGCATTCCGCCTCTTGAAGACGACCGTGCGGTGGCTGTGTGACGAGCTGTGAGACGAACTTGGCCGGTGGCACCGGGGTTCAGTGTCAAGGGCCAAGTGTCAAGTGATATGCGCCCTTCATTTCTTCGCTACCGGCGGCTATCGGTCAGCGGTCCGTAACGAATAAACAATATTGCTGTTGCAGCCCTCCATGAGCTGGACCATCTACGCCGTCTCCATCACACAGTGGAATAGACGGCCGTCTGCGAGCTTGATAGCTGCCGAGCAGGCGACCAAACCTTCACAAGCACTCAGCATGGACTTTATAAAATTTATTGTTACTTGATGAATGCGCGTAGCAGCCTAATGTTTATAGACTTGGTGCTAGGGGGACGCGTAGGTAAGAAGCGAAAATCCCAATGTCACTCCGAAAGTATTACAGAAATGGCAGCGAAAAGTTCGTGTCAGCATGCCGCAAGTGCGTCGATGTGAAAATGCAAAACAGAGTTTTATGATCGTGATACACAGTCATTGTCACGGTCCAAGTCAACCATGGTCCAAGTGCAAAAGAACTGACCGTAGCATTCTTTATGCTCTACTGCCACAGGAAGTGCAGCAGCCATCGTTCAACATTTGTCCTCATTTTCGTCGTAGGAAAGACTTATCATGCATAGATTTCCAAAATACATTCAAATAAACACATGAAGTATAGCATAAAATAGGTTTAGTTGTTTAAAATGTGTTTGCGAAAACAGTTGCGGAAAAATCGCTCCAAAGCCTGCCTTCAGTGGGATGCTTGTCACAATAAAACGGGCGCAAAATGGACGCTTACAAAAGGGACAAAACTCCCGAGCACTGCCCCGGGAGAGGCAGCACACTTGCTTGCCCTGTCGCGCTCAGGGCGAGTGCTGTGTGGCGCAGGTGCTGGTGGTGGACGTGGACCGGGGCGCGCTGCTGCGGGAGGACGAGGACAACCGGGGCGTGCTGCCCGACAAGCTGCAGCGCTCCCTGTGCAACGCCCTCAGCCTCGCCAACAGCATGACTGGTGAGTGAGTCCTTCCGGCCGCGTGCGAGATTCCCTCTGGCGGAGAGGTCCTCCTTCTCTTCTGTGCCATCGGGGGCAGTGGCAATGGAACGTTCCTTGAACGCCCAACGGCCGAGCTCCTCGGGGATGCAGGCCGAAGCGTCAGCGACCCCTGCGCACAGCATCGCGGAGGCCCATTCAGCCGTCTGGCACGAGTCCCATCTGGCCCCCCCGCACCCGATCCACTCCACCAGCGTTAAGAAAACTGTGGTGCATAAACCGACACAGCCAGCGTTTGCTTGCCTTAACCCTTTCCTCCATACTGAGGATTTTTGTGAAAAATGATTTCAGAAATACCGATTTTTTTTTTTTTTTCATTTGCCTAATCGATTCTATGTACTATCTTGAAACAGCCCAAAAAAATTTGTAAAAGCCACTTCACTTCTAAGGTACCTGCAAAATAAATTTTTAAACACGAAGAGAACCTTAGGTTCACTGCACTGCCCCATATCCTGGGTTCTTTGGTGCAGAAAACGTCTCTTCAAAATTTCGAAAACAGAAAAACACAATGACAAGCGAGGCACATGTTTGTGGCATTTCTAGATTAAAAGACTTGGTATGGCAAATTTAAAAGCATGAAATAGTGCTTTCGTTTTGGTTTCAGCTTATGAGATCATTAAAGATTGCCATTCGGGGAATCACTCTTTTCGACCAATACTTAGACATTTCTGGTTTTTGAACCATCCACTGAAGAATAACTATTGCCAGAAATACATTCAGTTCTTCCAACATCAACTCTTTCCAAATCGCTTGGCTCAAGTTGTGCTGAGCGAGAAACTGGTCAGCGTAGCGGTTCGTTTCGCGGACAATCAAACCAGCGTTTTCATTGGTTATAAACAATTCAAGATACTGCGCACAATTTCCATCCTCACAGGTACATTCACAGGTACATTCAGGCCAGGCTTGACCATGAAAACAAACCTTGGAGATGCCAGTCTGGGTTTGTGTACATCTATCGGCGTTCACTGCCGTCACGGTGACATGCTGTCGTCGTCCTGAGAGGCTGTGCTGAGAAGGTGTGCTGCTCTGTGTCATTGGTTCCACTCTCGGATGAGAATGGAAGTTCTTCACTATCTAAGTCTGAGGAAACTTCTGCAAACATGCGTTTGCTTCTTTTTTCCGGAACGCGGACAGGTGCTGGTATGCGCGCACAGAGGACGACGCCGTTTGTAAATCCCTGTTGCCAGCATCAAAGCGTTTCTCAACCAAAATACATAGGCGAGAGCTTTGAGCACGTTCTTAAAATTTTTACAGCGCCAACTGTTGAACTCCATTTGAACTAGAAATATTTCAGGGAAGCTTGGCCATGGCATTGCGCAAGCGCTTGCGTTGGTGACACCGGATGAGTGTAGCTCATTGTGGGAGCAGTGCAGCCCGTATGGGCGAGCTCAGCTTGTCTACAGTAGGCAAGCGATTAAAGGAGCCATAAAGAGAAAACACAAGTTTGGTTCATTCGAAAGATTGCCTCGTTAGAATCATACTGACAGCAGTTTAAACATAAACTTCGCTCAAATAGGCTACCTAATTAGGAAAGAAGGGAATGGCCATGCGACCCACTAGCCCATTTCCCGCAACAGAACCTATGATGTTATACCACACAGCCCTGCGATTGGCGGAGGGCGGTAAAAGCAAACGCAAATTAGGCAGAGCTTACAAGCTTGCCGAACAAGCTATTTGCGCCTAAATTTAGGGCACATTCTTTTTATAGCAGTAAGAATGGTGGGACAAACAGTGGGAGTTACAAAAGCACACGTAAACATAGAAGTACCGATGCGTATGCTGCTGTTGGTTATGCGCGCACTATGCTTGGTTTAGCTGCACAGGACTGCGGAGCTTTAGGGTTGTTTCAGACGACACTGGCCGATTGACGCAAGCAACGATGTCTTACGTGACCGTATTTGTCGAGCGAGCACCATGTTTCATGAAACGATTGCCTCCATGAACAAAACGAGCCAGGTACAAATACGTTCACGAACAAACCAAAGGCAGAAAACAGCTTGCCGCAGTGTAGTGGCGCTATCTAGGTTCACTAACGGTAAACAAGGCTTCCTGATCGGCTGCAGAGCGGTTGGTTCCGGTGATGTCACTGCAGATCACGAAAATGTACGATTTTGCGGGAAAATCAAAATTTTAACTTAAAATTATTCATTTCTCAGTGAATAAAGCATCGTTTTCATTCAGACAAGCGCTGGGGGCAGTATAACACAGGAAATCTTTCGAATACCACAAACTTGTATTGTGTCTTCATGGCTCCTTTAAGTTGGCCCACTGGGTGCCTCTCTCTATACATAGCAATCTCCCTTGCTTTTGCGTGCAGCATCTTGATGCTGACAGTGAGGTACGCAGCTCGCTGGGAAACGTTGCACTTCTCGGCCCATAGAATCTCGTTCCCATGCCACTGCAAGCTAAAAGCAGGCTTCCCTCTGTTTCCACCAACCACGACGGCTGTGCTCGTTGTGGGGGCCTCCGAGGCCCCCATGCGTTCTTTGCACATGTAGCCGGGTCTCGCTGGTCCTCGGGGTGGCCATCTTGGTGAGCGTCACGGGTGTGTACCTGCTGGCTACCCGGCTGGCCATGTGTGGTGCGCCATACCCACGACACTGGCCAGGCAGGTCGTGCTCCGGCGGCACCCTCCTACCCGGGGAGCACCCCTTTCCACCAAGCCACGTCTGGACGTGGGTGGGGGGTCAGTTCACAGGTTGCGTCCATGTTGGGCAGGTCAGGAGAAGACCCTGCCCCCCAGTGATTCAGTCGGCTGTCGGGCGTCCCGTGCAGATGTCCCTTGCGGCGCTGAGTGAGCGAGTCTCCACCATGAGGAGCGGCGGTCGCACTGTTGTCGGTACTTCGCACACTGTCTGTATTTTGCCAGGCAATATCGCGGCAGTTTTGTTGCCCAACTGGAGCCTGTCTACTGTGTGCAAGTCCTCGGATTGGGCAAATGAAAGCTATACAGCTTTCTCAGAAACTTGACAGTTGAAGAAAAATTTGTCCTGGTCCAGGATTTGAACCCAGGACCACCGCCTATCTAGGGCAGTCGCTCTACCAACTGAGCTAGCCATTTGTAGCACGACAGTGAATTGATCAATAACTCGAAGTGTGCTAATCAAATTTCCCCTTGCAGAAATGTACCACACCTTAGGGATTTCTCCTAAATCTGGTCGCGCTGAAATGGCTAGCCTTCTGGGTAGCTGAGTTAGTAGAGCAACTGCCCTGGAATCGTGGGCCAGGATGAATTTGTCTTTCAGTGTGGAGTTTATGACAAAGCTGTACAGCTTTCTTTTGTAGCTGTACGGCCGCATTTCCGGTGGATGTGAAGTTTTCTTTCGTAAAAAGTTACTCCACCTTGGGAATTTCCCCTAAATTTGGCTGTGTGGTATGGCTTAATAGTGGTCGGTAGCAGAGCTAGCTGGGCTCCCCTGTCACCCTGTACGCTAGCCCACAACGTCCACGCCCAACTGCCTCACAGCCAATAGCTCCTGCAGCTAGGGCCACTTTCCTTGTGAAAGCAGCCGAGTGCAGCTTTGGGGCTCGACGTGAGAGTAGCCACAATGAAGCGGGCGCAGTTGCAATGGCAACGGATAAATGCGTGGCGCAAAGCGCAGGTGAAGAAGCTATTGCGGAGCGTGCAAAAGCCTCATGTTGGTGAACACGGGATCCGGAAATGGGAGTCCATGCTGGAAACTTTTCAGGTCTGCATATAGTAGTATGGGGCAGAAATTCCACATCATAAAAACGTGGCAAGAAACCTCGGGCTACATGGGTGTATGTACGGGACTCGGTGCCTGGCCGCTTGCAGTGCACAACCAGATGTAATGCACGTTTTTGTGGCCTCCAGTGTGCCTCCCATGGGGCCTGGTGTAGTTCAGTCACACTCAAGATCCCAAGACTACGAAGGTGTTGCGGCGAAGAAATACTTTTGTTGCTAATGCCCATAGAGGCCTGTGCCTTCCATATCTCTCTGCAATGAAATTTCTTGGACAGCGGTCCCGCTATCTGAAATTTGCTGCAATATTTGCGGCAACTCCGGTTCACGTGTAATTCACCCGCCATCACGCGAAAAGGGCTCAGGTTCATTTTGTGCAGACTCAAATTGTGTAAGCTCCTCCTACAGCACGCCCTCGGTGGCTGCTGGCGTTCCTGTTTTGAGAATAGGCGGAGGGGCTCGCATCTAGCAGCCAGGTGCCGCAGGCAGTGGCGACACCACCGGGCCTGCTGTTCTCCTCCTTGAACGCAGAAATTTGGTCTAGTTGGTGATATGACTTCGACATGGTAAAATGCGCTCGTCCCGTGTCACTGTCTTTTCTTGTGTCCCCATCTAGTGCGCATTTTACCATGTCGAAGTTGTCTCCTCCTTGCCCCTGAACCGCTGCAGTGAGCACTGGCCGCACACGTGCAATTGTTGCTGTGCCTGGTGGTGTGTGGCCATGGGCACGCTTGCTGTCGGCAAGATGCCTCCTCCGGCATCGAGGGGACGGGTGTTATCACCACGCGACAAGGTTTGTGGCCCAAGTTGGGAAAGGCTCCGAAGAGTTAGGAATCGCTTGGACCATTTCGAAAAGCGAAGCCGCCGCTCCGGGTGCACTTGGAAATGGCGCACGTGGGCAGAACAAAACAGTGTTGGACATGGACAAAGCGGTGCTCGCTTGGTTTCGCAAACAGCAGGCAAACAAAGTGTGGCAGTTTACTCCAACGGAAGACGGTTGGGCATGCTCAGTCCCCAGGACCCAGGAGCAGCACTTGTAGAGAGTGGGGCTGCTCCGGAGTCTAGGGCGAGCAGCGGGCCACACTTGGCACTGTAGGAGCTGCGCTGTGCATTTGATGGATGTTAGGCTCGGCAAAGTAACCTAGCAGAGTTTTGGAAATCAATCTTTGTTCAGCGGGGGGCCAGTCTCTCATTCTCTTTGGCCGTGCAGTCCTTTTGAAGGTGACCTTTTTGGCTTCCTCTGGCAGTGTGGTGGTTGTGGGGCGTCGAGATCCAGTGCGAGTGCATGCAGCCGCTGTTGTGTGCGTTGCAGACCCGACGGGGTGCGTGCGGGACGTGATGATCCGGGAGGCCTGTGTGCGTCTCTTTGTGGAGCTGGTGGGCCACTGTGACCAGCACCTGTCCCCCGAGGACTCCTCCTTCCAGGTGGGGGCCCTCCCGGCAACTCGGCTGGCTGTGTGGATGCTTTGTCCAACCCTGAATGTGCGCAGTCTGTGTGAGCCCCCTCTCGTGACGGCTCCAGCCTTTTTCTTCCCACCGGTAGAGTGGACTGAAACACTGAGTGGTTCAGATGCCTATACTTTCAGTACATCAAAAGGGAAGCACAAAACGGGTAAAATTCGTTAGGGGCGCTTAAAATTTGTTAGTGTGGCACACTGGTAGAATATCACACGCCAAAGGCCGGGGTTCGATTCCCACCAGTGCCATTGTGTTCTTGTAATGTCCGCGAAACCTTGGATAAGTTCACTCGGGGGTTACTGTATAGACCTTTAGTACTTATTTTCTGTTCGGCACGTCATGCAATGGTCGCAATCGGACAGTTAAATAAATATTTGTGCTTCCTTGGAACAGACAATCACGAGCAATTTTTTGGTTTGCGATTAGAAGAAAAAACAGCATTGCAATTTTCTTAGCACCGAATTTGTCATACAGATATTTACGCCTGCCCATACACATAGAGTTTAATACAATTATTATTGTATGAAACTCTATGCATATACATGCTTTTGCTCTATGCAATGTCACATTTGCTGAATCTTTACCTCATAAGTGTTTGTTTATGCACTGAGGTGCTAGTGAGAGCCCAGCAGCGCTTTTCCCCAAATGTTAGAAACCGAGGGCCGATTAGGCGATGAAACATATATTTGACAAACTGGTGCATATTTTAGCCGAGAGGACTACTCGCTTCACACCTGTTTTTTTACATGTACGCACTGCGCTGTCTTTAAGCCACGGGGTGCATTATCTTCCATGCAACGGCTCCGCATCGCAGAAGTTCATGTAGCAGACGACGCGAGAGTTGTTGGTGGCCACCGCATGGCGGCGCCGCCATCGCAAGAATACTGGGAATTCCTCTTCACTTTGCAGTAGAATAAAAAAATGGCAATTATTTACCGTATTTACTCGCATAATCCTCGCACTTTTTTTTTCGGAAAAGTCAATGCAAAGTTATGGGTGCGAGAATTATGCGGGAAAAAAAAAAAATCCGGTGCACAGTGTTGCCAATTTGCCTTATGCCAATCCCGCTAAATGTAGCGGTCGTTTTTTTATATAGGTAAGCTCAGTGTTGCCAACAGCAGCTATTTCTTTTTATTTTATTATTTACAACGTAAACAGTCTCCCGTCGATCAGCGATCATGAAATTGCCGCCTTTGCTTTCTGGCGCGCGCCCTATCTCGTCGTCGTATGTGCGTGCCCTACTCCAGTAACGCACGCTGAAGTCGGTGACGCCGAAGTGCCTGCCTGCGGCACGGTTGCCGTTTTCGATCGCGTACTCTTTCGCTTTCAATTTGCAAGCGGCAGTGTAGCTGGCGTTCCTCCCCATGGCGAAGCGGCACCAAGCACAAAACAATTAGATAAAAAAGTTCTCAAAACGGCAGCGAGCTATCCACCACTGACGCGAGTGACTCACTGACTGCTGCCGCTCAACGGCGGGACCACGACGGCGACACCGGCGACACCGACACGACGACACGACAGCGGGCTGCACGAACACCGTCTAGTTGCGCGCACGCGAAACACGCGCGAAACCAGCTCAAGGACAGTAGGGAGTTTTAGAATAGGGGGCCCCAACGCTCTGGGGCCCCCAAGCGTCTTGGGGCGTCGTACTGCGCATGCGCAGAACCCAAGCCGTCCTTGGGGTTTTGGGTTTGCGTTTAGCGCGCACGCTATTTTGCTGAAATAGCGGGCGCCCCAAAGCTGGAGTTTGCGTTCTTGCGTCGCTCTCGCAGCCAGCGAGACTGCGCGTGACCATGGCTGAAGCGAAACCTGCGGCTCGTTCCTCGACTCACCCGATCAACTACGACGATCGCTGAGCTGAATTAGTTGATTCCGCGGTCGTTCGCTAGACATGGATAGAGCAGGTAATCGTGAAGCGTTTTCTGTCTTCAGAACAGTCCGCGCACACGCCGACCGCGCCTGCCAGCTCGGCACGCTCAGCGGCTCGAACCGGCGCAGACCACGGTAGCAACCGCTTGTCGCTGCTCTTCCGAATCAATCTGATCGCTAAAAAGAAGTTCCACGTGCGAGAAAGTAGCTGTTAGTGTGATGAAAAATTGTGCTAGGGCTTGTTGTCAGGGCTTATTTTAAAAGCGGCGATCAGATATCTGCCGTGATGCTAAGCCTTTGCTGACCAGCCGCGGACGTTCAGCGAACTTCAGCGATCCGACCGATCGCTGCGGTGCGCGGAGCGGCCGAGAGATGGCGCTAGCTGCGCGGAAGCATCGAAACAGGCAATGCAGATGTCTTGGTCACCGATCGCTCAAACGGCAGTTATAGCTGAAATACACTTCCACATGCGAGAAAGGGGATGATAGTGTGGTGAAAAGTTGTGTTACGGATTGTCATTCGCAGTTGCACAGATAGCGGCGATCAAATTTCCGCCACGACGCTAAGCCTAAAGTTCCCATCACCCGAGCCGAGCTGAGCAACGCAAGCCGGTTGCGGGCTGTCGGGGGCGCCCCTCTTCTAAAATTCTCCGCGCGCGAGCGCCTTGCGTGTGGGTTCCCCTAACTTCTTGGGGGCCCCCAACGCCGCCTTCCCCTATTCTAAAACTCTCTACTAGTGTGAGTAGCGTGTTAGGGCGCCTGTTAGGGAGTAGCTATGCAGGTTGTTAGGCGCCTGGATGGCCTTGGATACACAGCGCTCTCCGCCGACCGGAGAGGCGGCGGGGGAGGGCGCGCGTTGGAGAGCGTGTGCGCCATGCGGGTTTCGCGAGGAGGCAACTTTCGCCGCTGCAAAGTTGGGGGTGCGAGGATTATGCGAGGAACCAAAAAATTCAAGTTTTAGTGGCTCACATTAGGGGTGCAAGGATTACGCGAGTGCGAGGATTACGCGAGTAAATACGGTATCTAAATAATTGTTTGCTTGCTTATATTTTTATATAATTTTATTTGTTTGTTTTTAAATTATTCACCCAGAAGGTGAAGTTGCCACTGACCACTGTGTGGCGGCGAGACGATCGCAAGGCTTCAGAACATTCCTCGTGGTTACCCCGTTTTTGCTTCATTTTTGGCAGCTCGTTTGAACCACTCTGTGTTCTAGTTCACATGCTGCTCAGCTGGCATGCCGGCTCCAGCCGGCTGTGCAGCTTCACCACAGGCGGCCTACGGGGCTGGCTCAAAAAGGGCTGTGAGGGCAGCAAGGGCCCCGGCCACAGGAGTTGTCCCCTGTGCGCCCAAGGGAGAGAAAGGAGGGCTGTGCAAGTGTGCGAATACTTCGAGTGAAAATACGGTATTCGAAAGCTTCCTAATAATTGGCCATGCGCAGATATTCTGGAAGAGTGGGGAACATTCCAGCGAGTGACAAGTTATGTGTGTGCCACGCATTCTGCCCAGCATGCACGTATTCACTCGGTTCCAATGCACTGCCTTTATTTTGTGGGACACTGCACCCCGGAGTCGCATGAACGCTTGCAGCAGAGTGCCAGCCGAAGCTGAAAGAGCGCTTGCTTATCATTTGTGGGCACGATGGGCCCCAGCGGGCCTAAGTGGAGAACAGGGTGTTTCCCCACGCCCAGAAATGACCCATCCAAAATGCCCCAGAAAGGTTCGCGGCGTCCACGAGGGAGACGCTGCGACGGGTGCGACTCACCGACAAAGGCGACGACACGCTCCAAAGGGCCAGGACGAACCAGGGGGCTTTATTGGCCGTGTGGTGCAGCGCATACTGATCGCCTTGACAGGGCTAAGAACTACACTGTATCAACGTGCGCCTCAAGGCCGGGCCTCAAGCGGGCCGCGACGGCTGAGGCAACATGGGGCTGCCGGCGAGGTTGGACTAGCCTACCTCGCGCGTCCGATTGAGGTCTGGGGCCCGGGGCCCCGGTCCGGACGGGTGGCAGCGAGGGTGCGTGCGAGCCGCGATCGCGTTCCCTACACTCTATCCTCCACCTCCTTTCCGAGCGCCTGAGCCAAGAGCAAGAGCCAAGAGACCCGCGAAATGCGCGCGCCGCGCTTATAAGGCGCGGGGGAGAGGAGGCAGGTCCCAGTGAGGAGGAGCGACAGCGGCTGTGGGACAGTTGGTGCCCACCATAGAGTTTCTTGACAATATAAACTAGAGAGGAATCTGGCGCTAGCGTCTATGCGGCTCACATCAAGGCCGTCTGTGTCGTCATGGAGCCGCCATTATACATTGCGCTCGCCTTAGTTTCATCATTGGCTTGGATTTTTAGTGACCGCAAATTTAAACAAAGTGCCACAAAAGCGGCGAAAGAATAGTGTGCAATTATGTAAGTGGAAAATAAAAACAGGCTGTTTTAAAACTAAGGAAAAAAAAAGTAAAGCGTATTTTTGCCAGAACAGTTGTGCCTGCTATTCCGCAGGCCAAGGTTTTAGTTACGAACAAGGTTAATATTTGGGGGGGGAACTCAGTAGGCATTCTGATTTTATTAATTTTACCATTATTGCAAATAATAAGTTGCTTGAAGAGTTTGGAAAGTTTTTTGAGCGTGCGTATTAATTAAAACACTGCCTTCGTGGTGAACCGGCGCACCGACCGGCAACTATTGTATAATGCAGAATATAGGTCCAGATTTTTTGCAGAAAAATTTGCCAAAAAGTCACCCCTCGACTATATTACAGTCACTGGCAGTTGTCATCGGGCGACTGGGCAGCCCATCGAGCCCATCCAAATCCCAAAGGCACCATCGCCACCACCATCAATTGGACGAGACAGCCATCTTTGTTTTGTTGCTTGTCTCGTCGCTGTCCGGGGATGTGTGCAATTTTCTTCTTGCTCAAAATGAGTTTTAGGGCACTTGGTGCCAGTTTACAGCAGCATTTAAAAAGAAAAGTTGGGGGTTTTCCAAGGCCATGATGTGTCCCCCTTGCGCCAGTTCGGTGTCACCAAAAGAAGTGTTGCTAGCGGCGTTAGCTGAAAGGGGCAGCTCTCGGTATGCAACGCTCGGAAGGCCTCGTTTCATGGGCGCTGCTCTGTGCACCTGTGCTGCTGTACAAAGGGACAAATTTTGTCCGCTGGCTCGTGCGATGTCTCTACGAATGGATAGCCCAAGATGTTTGCTGACCGCCTGCACAGACTGCTGTCGCTCCGGTCTGCACACGAGTGTGCCATGCTTTGCGCTCGCTTCACGATGACATGGTCTTGCGAGTGTTTAAGAAGTGCTGCATAAGCTATTCCCTGGACTGCACCGAGGACGACCTGCTGTGTGGGCGACAGCGAGCCAGAAGCAGTCGTCTGACGATACTTCAGACAGTTTTAAATGAGTAATCTGAGACGAAACAAGTTATAGTCTCAATAAAACAATGGTTGGTACCTAATGATTTTTTTTTGCATTTTTCGGCTACAAGGTAAGGGGGTCGACCTATATTCCGCCTCGACTTATATTTACGCATTATACGGTAGTTTAACAAGAAAAAAGAAAACGTGGCGTTAAACAGTCATGCACGATGACAAGATAGGACGCATACAAGCGCCCGTATCAGTCGTATCCCCGTGGTCGTATCTTGTCTTCGTCGGAGTACGTTTTGTTTCTTCTTTTTGTCGGCTACAAATTTCGCGGCGGCATATTACCCGCTCAGTCATGCGTCTTTCGACTGCGGCATGAGCAACATCAGGTGCGATCACGCACTGCCTGCTGTTTTACCGAACACGGCTACTACAGAACAGGGAGGATTTTGGCTTCTAGCTCGTAAACATGTTAATGCATAGTGAAGAAAGCAAATCCCAAAAACCTCTTAAGAATCCAATTGTCATGCTAAGCCCAAGCCAAAAAGGGGGGGTCTTGCCATGAAGCCCCATGACGACATGGCTTACAAGGCTCAGTTTCCTCTCTAGTATACTTACTAAGAAACTCTATGGTGCCCGTCGGCGCGTCGTCACGTGAGGTGATGTCACGTGCGGTGCAGGAAAGCGCGCTCGTTTGAAGGTCGTTTGAAGGAAAGGGGATTGAGCGGGTCCCCGCACATTATAGTGATGCAACGGGGCAACCACGATCGCATGTTTGCCCGAGCAAAGCGTCAAAGAATGCACGACCTGCGGCAGCCACAAACTGGCAGGATATCAGAGCCCTTCCACCCTGGGAAGCTGCTGGGATTGGCTGTGTGCTGTATGTAATTACGAGGACAGTGGCCCGGTCTCTGTGTCCCAGACTGACACCCGCGATGGGTGGGTGGAGGCGGCTGTGACGTTTCCTTACAGCGTGGCTACGCCAGTCGAAGACCACGTGGCGTTGCGCAATGTCGGGGATGAGGGAGACGCCACGCATGGCAGCACGCTTTTGGTGATGGAGAGGCGTACAAAGAGGGGCTGTAACCACACGTACGTGGCCATGCTTCAGGGCGCACGCACGATGTGGAAAAGCCAGCTGACGCTCATCTCCTTGAAGTTGGCTTCAGCCCCAGACACGAATGCATTCCTGGGAAGCCACTCTTGGCTCGTAGCGAGTATTGTTGCGTTGCGTGGCAGCGGGTCTAATAGGACAAGCAATGGTTTCGGGGGGAAGCAGTCTGTGTGCAAAGAGAAGGAATCTATCTGCAACGCAGCCATGACATTTCGAGCTGAACCTGTGCCACCCAATCGCCATTGGTGTGGGTGCTCTGGAGCTATGGCCGAGTGTTTAGCTCGGTGTCCCGTAACAATAGGGAGGCCCTAAGGCCTATTGCTTAGTTTCTATGAATTTTTTTCGTACACTGAACACGCGGCGCTGAGTAGATTGCTGCAGCCAGTGTGGGACCCTGGAAGCCCAGCCATATACAGTCAGACGACCTTGGTGTAATGAAGTCGGCAAAATTCGTAATTTACTTTGCTGCATTGTAATTTCGCTGCATAGAAATTCACAGTTAAAATTTAACCGCGTGAACCGGTTCCTGCAAACAAAGACGTGGTACACATACACTGCTGGCACACCGTTTTTCTTTCTGTCGAAGCTTAACCATCTATGTGGGCATCAGCATGAACCGCATGGGGCGTTTTCTGCGTGCAAAAACTCGCCTTGCAAGCCACAGGCGCAGCTGACGTAGCGGTGGAGACCACCCAGCGTGGCGCGGGTAGCTCCAGCGACTGCTTCTAACTAGGCTTGTGCGAATATTCGAAACGAATATTACAGTATTCGAATTCGCTTCGACTCGAATTTCAAATTTCCGATATTTCGAAGTATTCTGGGTGAACGAGTACCAAAACTGCGTTCTAGGTTCGGTTTCGTTAGGCAAGCCGCAGTGCCATTGACATCAGTCCTACATCTTGACTACATGTGGAGCCAAGACAAGCTAAGCCACAATCAGAGCGTTGTTCGCAGCCTTCTTACGCGCGCAAATGTTCGTCAGGGTAGTCGAGGCTCCTGTAAACGGTAACGAAACAATGTGTTTGGTTACCGTGTGACACGCGTGCAGGTGCTGATTGCACTCCGCTCTTGAACTCCAGTGGCCATCAGTTGCTTCAATCAGTTAAGTGACATGGCAAATGCGTCCATGGGTGCGAACCCAATACATATAGTGGAATCTCGATGATACGATTCTGGGTGATACGAATTGCTGATAAGTCCCGGCAAAATTGCATTGTTTGCAACGGGAAAAATTTCAGCTCTCACGAACGGGCCTGCGCGGCCCGGCGGATGATACGAACGAGCTGGCGAGGCACCCGACTGCCGAACGAGCAAGCGACGATGACGTACGGGCTCTTTCTCCCATCTTTGCCGCTCTTCCTCCAGGAACGGCCGGGCTGTTGTTTTCTGCTCGCGAAAATGCACCGCGCACTCCACAGGCGTGATGACGCCGCCGCGAAACCACCCACACGCTGCGCTGGGCGCGGCCGGCCACGGCAACCAGGCGGCAGCTTCGGTCGTAAAGTGGTGTGGGGCGCTCAAGCCACCGCTCCTAACTGCTATTTAAAATGCCAGCGCAAAGCACACATGAAGTTTCTTGTGCGGTAAATGAGCTCATAATGTGGGCGAAAACGGTGCTATAAAACATCATCTACGCCGCTAGTGAAAGCGCTCATGAATTATCTGCCGGGGTGCTAAGCCTAAATATCTCCGGCGGACCCAGCCAGCTGTCTCGAGAACTTCGAAACTGCCGCCCTGAGGCGCACGCCTTCCCATTGGTGCAAATCGTCAGGCCACTCCCCACTGCCACGCGCGTCGCACGTCATTTTCTGACCGAGGCACAGGCAACCGCGAGCGCGGAATCGCCGACGCGCACGAATCGCGTGCAAAAATGCTCCTGTAGTGAGCTTGGGCACCACGAGTGAGGAGACGAAAGTCCAGAAATACCGCTTGGCGACGTGGAGGTTAAAAAGAAGCAAAAAACGTCACGGATTTCTCCACGCGAAAGTAAGAAAAAAAATTAACGAAAATTTTTTCTAGTGCTCAATTTTTGGTCTGTGCTGGTTCATACGAATTTCGGATGATACGAATATTTTTCGCGGTCACGCGAGATTCGTATCATCGAGATTTTACTGTAGAACTTTTTTATGATGGTCCCGCCTGGACCGAAAGCTCAGTGTCTCAGTGACAGGAAGCTTAGTGACACTTGACAGCTATTCAAATTCGCTTCGAAAGTATTCGACCCTAAGGACCCTAAGGACCCAGTTTACAATTTGGGGCTTCGCTTGGCCACAGGTGCATATCGAACGAGCCCCATTCCATCCCTTCATGTTGAATCCAATCAGTGGTCCTTAGAGTACCAGCGCACTTACACAGCTGTGATGTATGCTGCGAAGATCACTTCTCTGAAGGAACACCCTTTGAACACCATCATGAAGAATAACACTAGTATTCAACTTTTTGAAAAAACGACCATCCATAGCACCTCCCTTTCCTCTAGCAGTGTCACGCCTCGTATAGGACTTCCAAGTTCCTCTTACTGATGTTTACTGCACTTCTATTCATGAGTTGGTTGCTCCGTGGGGCACTTGCCCAATTCAATGTGACATGTCCTTCAGAGAAATACAAAAGAAAAATGTACCAAACTTTGTTATTGCTCAGCACTTTCTGTCACTCAGGGACAAATACAAGGCAGCTGAATTCTACACGGATGCCTCGAAGACTTCTGCAGCTGTGTCTTGTGCTACAAACGGCCCCCTATTCACTTCATCCAAAACAATAAACAGGAACACTAGTATATTTACTGTAGAGGCATATGGTATCCTGCTAGCTTTGAACCACATTCTCCAAAACAAAATTAAGAGCTCAGTTATATACATAGACTCTCTGACTGTTGTTTCAAAGCTTTCATCTCTTAAGTCTAGTAGAAACCCAACATTTAATAATGTTTTAAGAGCGCTGTACTCGGCTTATAGTCTCAAGCTTGTAGTCACAGTGTGCTGGGTTCCGGGCCACTGTGGCATTGCGGGAAATGAAGCTGCTGACCAAAGTGCTGCAGATGCTGCCCTTCGTGACACCATAGACATAAACGCTGTTCCATAGCAAGACCTAAAACCATTTGTGAGGAGGAAGCTTCGAAACCACTGGTAACAAGAGTGGGCTAACGCAATTGATAATAAATTACATGTTATTGAACCTAAAATAGAAAAGCCTCCTGCCGAGAAACACACCAGATCCATAGAGGTGGCCTTATATGCAGGCTTAGAATTGGCCACACGCACATTACGCATTCATACTTGTTAACCGACACAAACAAGCCACAGTGCCATAGATGTGGGGGTCAGCTTTTTGTCCTTCATATGCTTATTGAGTGTGACATGTGCAACATTGGAAGGAAAGCGTCATTTTAATGAAGCTTACACATATACCATTCCCTTGCACCCTGCATTATTTTTATCAGACCATCCAATGTTCTCATACAAAGAAGTTTTAAGTTACCTAGCAGATGTAGACTTTTTAAAGCACATATCATATAGCCCATAATCTTACCTGTGTTCATTGTGTGTTTTAAAACGATGGTGGAACCTGAGGCTTTACACCTTAGGTGCTTGCAGTCACTGTTTTAATATGACCATATACACCATTTCTCTTAGTATACTCACTATGCTTTAATTATGGCCCTATACACCAACCCCCTGAGTGAAGCTTTGTAAACTAGTGCCTCCTTTACAAATCCTTCTCATCTCTTTCACCATTGTCATGGCGCTCTTTGCTTTTGTTGGCCTTGAGTGAGAGAGGACGCAAGCACAAAGGTGAGAAGACTTCACCTTCCTACAAGGCTAAGGGAGGAAAAATAAAATTTAGGTAGATGGATAGCATCTTTTCAAAAGATTTCAACTCGTTATGCACGCGTTGGCATGGGTTGTTTGCAGGTTGTTTTGATTTTCAAGTCACTGTCAGTTGCTAGTGCAGCGTGTGTGTTGTGTCTTTCTCTGCCCTTCTATTTGCACCTTTTTTTCGCTGGCTTTTCCCAACCTCATAAGCAGTGCCTGTGCAAGTGCACGTGTAAGAATTGTGCGCCAGCAACGGCTGGCGTGGACGGAGCAGGCCTGTGCTCTTGAAGCAAATCGAAAGTGCTCAGGGGTTTGTTCTAGCAGTTCTGAATGGACATGGATAATTGTAAACTTTCTAGTTCCTCGCCACTTTTCCTCGTTTGAGGGTAGATTCTAGAACAGTGCACCAGCTACGCTGTCAACCAGCAGCTCCCCGAAAGGAAGCGCCCTGTAGGTGCGGGCATTGTGTGTGTTGGGCGACTACACTTTCTGGGGCCTCGTGTGTCGGACTGTGTGGTGCCAACGGGGCTAGCAGCCCACTGCCCTTGAAGGGGACGCAATGGCCGTGGCGGCAGGCCCTCGTGCACGCAGTGTGCCTGCCTCCGCCGACAAACAGCAGGCGCGGCATGCCGGCCCTCTCGGGAGGGAGGGACAAGCCAAGGCCTGCTGCTCGCCCGGTGTCCAAATGCCCCCTCCTCCCCCCCCCCGTGCCATTGCAGAGGGAGGCGTTCGTGCGGGCGCCGGCGTCCCGGGGCACCCAGCTGTTCCTGCAGTGGTTTGTGGAGACGCAGGCCTTCGAGCAGTTCCTGCGCGAGCGCGCCCAGCGGCTGCGCCAACTGGCACGCACCCCACAGCACCACCTGCTGCCCAAAGGTGAGTGTTGCTGCTTGCAGTCAAACACCGCTTTAACCACGTCTGTGACAACCACACGCTCCCCATCAGTTCCTTGCACAGTTGAACGCGGAGACATCCAATTGTCTACATCGAGCAGTCTGAACATGCCCTTGGAAATCCTGTGCAAAAGTAAAGCGCTGTTTGTATAGCGTGTATCGAACTCCCAATCGGGCCAACTTCGATATATCGAGTGCTACGCCACAAGTGCCCTGCACTTCTGATGGGGTGGATGTGATGATTATGACTTCTCACGGGCGCTGCCGCGTTCGGTGAAAAAGACGCATCATCTCGTCGCCGCGATGGCTGTCAACACCTGCTCACACGCTAGCATGGCAGCGAGAACACGGCAAGTGATTGGGTGCGAAAGGCAAAGATGGGAAAGGCGAAACGCAAAGATGGGAAACCGACCGAAAGCACTCGGTTTGTGGCATTTTTTGCCGCATGCTTGATTCGCAGCAGGGGGCCTATGTGGCAGGGTGCGTGCTTGTTTTGTCTGCGACACACATTCCTGAGCCATGATCATGAAAAAATGGAAGAATTGCGATTTAGCAATAAAAGCGGACATTTTTCGACGAGTACAGGCCAGTGAAAAGATGTTGGCTCCAGACATACAGTCAAACCCCATGATGACAGTGATGTGATAGCTGCGCCAAGTGCGCCTAACTGCGCCGAGAGGTAAATCCTGCTACATCCTGCTACAAGGAGTCTGATTTCAGCTAATATGCGCCAATCTTACAATCTTACGCCGAAGCTTCGTTTCGCCAGCCTGCCTTGATGTGGCGTGCTCTTTACGCCACGAGCGTTGAAGAGGAGGGAATCTTGGAGTGTTTTCTGCTTGCGAAAACGTGTTGCGCACGCCACAGGCGCACTGCCGCTGCCACGGAACACCCGCACGCTGCGCGCAGCGCGGCCCGGCGGCGGCAACATGGCAGCGGCTTGGGCCGTGAAGTGGTGTGGGGATCTCGAGCGACTGCTTCTAACCGCTGTCTAAAATGCTGCTCAAGGCACACACGAAGTTGCTTGTGCTTGTAAAGGAGCTGATAATGTTGGCGCAAATGGTACTATAAAACATCATCTGCGCCGCCAGTGAAAGCGCCCATGCAATAGTATCTGCCGAAGTAGTAAGCCTAAACATCTCTGTCTGAGCGTCTATCTCGAGCGCTTCGAAACTTCCGCCATGAGGCGCGCCTCCCTATTGGGGCAAGTCGGCAAGCTCCTCCCACTGTCGCGTGCGTCGCGCGTCAGTTTCTGACCAAGGTAGAAGGTGCCGCGGGCGCAATATCGTCGATGCGGCCGTGAAAATATCGTGCACACAATGCCAACGCGCACGAACCGCATGTAAAAACGCGCCATGCGGTTCACGCTTTACTATCTGCTTTGCAATAAAGCTTGGCAGGTGTTCACGTGACTAGCTCCGACGGATCGAGATGTAGAGGGCATTGCAAGGGTAGCTAGCGGGAAAGGGGAAAGGGACGAAAGTTCAAGATGGCTTAATTTGGGACCGGCTGTAAGCCAGGTTCATTGAACAGTTTTGAGCTTTGAAGAAAGTGATCTTGCCTCACTCAACATGTCGTTCAGGAGGAACGCTACAGGAGCGCTTCAGGAAAGCATTTTATGATAAAACTTTCTTTTGGAAAGCTACCTTTGTGAAGATTGTGGTTGACTGTTTTCACTGATTTTTTTTTTGTCTTCGTGTCAAATAAGTTAGCCTTTGTTCCACCTACTCAATGATCATAATAGGTCACCCTCTTTCACAAGCTGGGTGGGCGCTTCATGAAGACGAGAGTCCTACCGCTGAAAGAAAGCCAGAGAGTTGCCGTTGTTGCAAACCTAATCCCCTGCAAATTGGAAAGTGAGAGTAGAAGTTGGAGAGGACACGTAGCATGCAATTTCATCTTGGGAACCCGAAGATAAACAGAAATTTAGATTGGGTGCTAGAAGCATTTACATAAAATGCACCCGGTACATTCTGTTGCAGCTGCCTTTCGACAGTGTCGTTTTGCAGAGCCTGCGCACCTTAAGCTTCCACAGTTGAGGGAAGAGAAGTCCCCTTGCGCTCATTTCAGGGCACCAGCTACCAGGCTGCCGCAAGTGATCAAACCCTGCGGTGCCTTTACTTTGATGGATGAATACACGCTCCTCACGATAGTCATTTTTTAAACGAGCCATGAAGAGAAAACACAAGTTTGGTTCTTTCAAAAGATTGCCTCGTTAGAATCATACTGACACCACTTTTAAGGTAAGCTTTGCTCAAATAAGCAATATAATTGGGAAAAAAAGGGAATGGTCATGCGACCCACTAGCTCATTTCCCGCAACAGAACCTATGATGTCATTTGAGCCAGCTCTGCGATTGGCGGAGGCCGGCGAAAGCAAACGCAAATTAAGCAGAGCTTACATGCTTACCGAACGATCTATTTGCGCCTAAATTTAGGCAGATTATTTTTAAAGCAGTACTAATCGTGGGACAAACCGTGGAATTTTCGAAATCGCACGTAAACATAGAAGTACCGATGCGTACTGCGGTTGGTACTACGCGCACTATGCTTGGTTTAGCCTGCACGGGACTGCGAGTCTTTCGGATTGTCTCAGGCTACACTGCCCGATTGACACAAGCAAGGGTGTCTTACGTGACCTAATCTGTCGAGCGAGCGCAGTGTTTCACGAAGCGAGTATTTTCTACCTGAACAAAAACAAACCAAAGGCAGAAAATGGCTAGCCACAGTATGGTGGCGCCATCTAGGTTGCCTAATGGTAAACGAGGCTTTGCGCGGGAGGAGGAGAGTCGCGTCCGGCCGTGCCGCAATTGGCTGCATAGCGGTCGGTTCCTGTGATGTCATTGCAGAACACAAAAACGCACGATTTAGCGGGAAAATCAAAATTTTAACCTTAATTGAATTATTTCTCAGTGAATAAAGCATCGTTTGCATCCGGACAAGCGCTGGGGCCCAGGCACTATAAAACATGAAATCATTCTAATAAAATAAACTTGTATTTGTCTTCATGGCTCCTTTAAATACAACTTCAAGTTCTTTCATGATCTGTTGGCTCATGCAGTGAATGCGTGTACACACTCGCACGAACTCTTTTGGTGCTTGTCTTGAGGCATTTCAGAGTCACTGCTAAAAGACATCTGTGCGGCAGAAACTCGTCTGCACCGAAGGCATTTTACTTGTTTAAACATTTCTGTGTGCCCAGGATGCTGCCTTTTGGGCTCCTCTCGGTTGTTTTGCCTCCCTTCTGGCAATATTTCTCAAATCTTAATGGTCATTCTGGCTGCTCCAAAAGCCGGTTTTGCTGCTCCAAAATGACTTGACCCAATCACATCACTGTGATAACGTGATAACGAAATCCCACAACTACGAAATTCCCACAGCAATTCATTTTTTGCATCCTCAGCGAATGTTCATAAATGCCCATGTATTTCGTATCGGCAACAAAATGTTTCTGGAAAGCAATCGGCAGTTTACCTATACATTTGAGGCGAACACTGTCCCAAAAGTGCTCATATGCATTTTTTCGTACTCAAAGTGCGTAATCTTCCGCCAGGCCGCCGCCATATTTGTTTACCGTTACAGCAGGTGGCGGTGGAGGCAGCGTCGCAACGACACAACCTAGGGGCGACATGTGGTAACTCATGGTGTGGCTTTGGCTTGGGCTACGCTAGCCCGCTACCACTGAACAGCACGTTTGTTGTGTTGGTGGCAGTCGGCACGTTTGTTCTCACCTCCACAGCCCAGCAGCGAGGTTTTTATCGCTACAATACAAGTAGGGTTGTTCGTTTTTGGGTTTTATATTTCCTGTATATTGGGGGGGGTAAAAACCAGGTGATATATTTCAGACTGTTAATCGGGCAGAAATCGGGTTTTCTTATAAAACTATTCTGAAATCGGGTTTTTTTTTTTTTTTCAGGTTAAATTTACAAATCTACTAAAGCAATACACTCAGTTTATTTTATCAGGAGGTATCATGAGCTTCTCAACTCGAATGCGTTAAAGTTGGTGCTCGTTTTAAGCTGGTAATCAGGGTTTCCTGTCAAATACTCTTCGAAATTTGGAGTTGGTTTAGAAATAGCTTGGAAGTGAATGAACCATTAATCATGACAATATAGAACATTGATAATTAAGAAACGAAGCATTTTGTCCACAAAAAGTTTTTTGCACATCCTTGTCTACGCATACACTATCACCTGCGTGCGCGGCATGTCGGTCTCCATTTGAGACCAGTCCGATCGTTGAACTCATCTCAGCTGGTAAAGTCTTCTCCACATCTCAGCATCTGTTTGCTGGGCCAGTGCAGCATTTGCCAGCCGGGGCTTGTAGCGAGTGGCAGAGTCATGCCAACACTCAGCAGCGAGCTCAAGAGGTGTGTTTGTGAAGCTTGCTTCCAGCAAGTACTGGTTGGTATGGCAGACCTCCATTGCACGATTGTGCAATGTGGAAAGGTCCATTCGGGGAGGAAACTGGGTTGAACCCGATTCTCCTGGAACATGCAAGAACCGTATTTTACCCGAAAACGAAGTACCCCAAATATAATGCAACCATCATTTCACGAGTCGGTGGCCAAAGTGGAGAAAGGGAGGATGCGCCGACGAGTTTGGAAACTTGCTCCATGCCGCCTGCTGCTCACTCTGCTATTTTGAAAAGCAAGAGGCGCATGTGCGCAAAACAAAACGGCGACGGCTGTGGCCTTTCTGAACGTCAACAAAGCGGTGCTGTGAACGGCATTGGAAAACGAGGTGCCACTGTTCAACAGAAGAAGCTGCACTTGGCTTGCATGTTTGGACATGCTCGGTGCCGAGGGCCAAGGAGAAAAATGTGCAGGGAAGGCGAACCCGCGGGATGTTTTGGATGCATTTGACATGATCCCGTCGTTGACATGATGACGACTATCAGTGAATTACTTGTAGTGTGAGAGCTGAGCTGTGAAGTTGCTGCGAGGTAATTCTCGCAAAATATCATAATCGACTTTCGGAAATAAATGTTCCACTTGTGGCCGATTGTCCCGTCATTTGTGTTTCATTCTTGCGGCAACGAAATTCCCACAAAAGCGAATTTTTGGCCTCCCCCCGACAGTTCGGTTATTGTGGGGCTCAACTGTATTCGAAATTCTCGCAGCATTTATTGAGCACGATACTGCAGCACCAAACCTGACATCAAGGTGAAGGCAGTGTAGCCACGGAGGCCCCGGCCCGGGCGTTCCAGTGCGTGTCACGTGCAAACAGGGCTTTGGCTCCAGATGCGAGGTGTTGGGATACTGAAGACGACAGTGCTGAGTGCCTCGAGAGTGCATTTAGGGAACTGTCGGCATTCCCATTCCAAAGGATACAATGGCACACGAGTTCGTAAGTGCTGATGACGATGGGCGGGCTGGGGCAGACATCACCAATGCCCAAGAAGCGGCCCTGACAGCGTTCCAAATCTCCTACTGCAGCCGAGGTTGCGTCAGAGTTCGCATTTGCTGCTGTTGTGGCCCAGTGTACAATGCCAGATTCTCTCACTGGGACGGCGTTAGTCAGCTTGAAAACAATATGGAGGACTTTGGGATGCAGAAGAAGAAGCAAGTGATTCTCACAGACTTTTTTTATGTTAAATAAAGTGCGGCGGTCTTTGTGCTGCGGTTCGAATTTTCTGTGCAGTGAGAAACAAATCGGTAAGCTACCTCTTGTCGCGACCTTGAAACGCTCTCAGTGATGTGCGGAGTTTTCGGAGAAACTTCAGATGGGCATATTTTATATTTCGAATTGTCAATATACCGGAACTAGTTTCGTGATCCCCTTGGAGTTCAATGTGTTTGTGTTCGACTGTAGCACGTGATGCACCAAGGCAATGAACAACGTGCTAGGGACCGTGTTGCTGCAGCAAAGTTTGGGGGAAGAAAAAGGGTTCAGTTTTTCACATATCGAGTCAAAAACTTCGGTAGCATTGCAGATGCACACGCAAAGTCACCATTGTATTAGTATTCCTTCCCCCCCCCATAAAACAACGGTCAATGCCACGCATAATTGTAAGATACTGTATTTATTCGAATCTAGGGCAGTACATTTTTTAAAACGTCGTTTGTGGATTCGAGGATGCGGCTTTTCTGTCACCGATAGACACTGCGTGCCATCTCGCGTCCACAAGCTTGCAGCTTGCAAGCTTTATCTTGCCTGTTCCAGTGTTGTGAACGCAATGTTCTGTGATCGCTGACCTTGAGAGGAGAAGTTCCCCTGTTCGTGCAGAGTGGCACCCACCAAGCGGTGGCGTCTAAGCAGGGGGTGCTTTGGGGGCTCCAAGCACAGAGCCACTTTGGTGGGCACGAGAAGAACATGCGCCCGTGGTGGAAGCAATTGCGCTGCCAAGCGAATGGCTTTCACAGCACCCAAGAAACACCACAAGGTGGAGAAGTATGTTGCCGACTTTATGCGGAAGCAAAGGGGAAGTAGAATGTCCGTGATGATGGAGCTAAGACGGCGGAGGCGAGGGAGATCGCAAACATTTGCAAGGCCAGAAGGGGCTGGGTCACTCATTTGAGGAAGCTCTTCGGGTTCAGCCTGCGACGGTGGACGTATGTGTGCCAAAAGCCGCCCCCTGACTGTGAGGAGAGGCTAGTCGCATTCCAGCGCTCTGTTATTATGAAGCAGCTTGCAAAGGAGTACAGACTGGGCCAGATCAGTAACGCTGATCAGAAAGCAGTGAATGGGAAGGGTGCAAAACAAGTGAAAATGAAAACTGCAGGCTACGAAAAGTAGCACACCACCGTGATGTTGTAGCGCAGTTATGTTTAAGCGGGAGACACTACCAGCTGGGGAAGTTTTTCCTAAAAGACGTCGTCATGCAAACTATGAGAATGGGTGCATGAGTGGTGCTGTCGCCGATGATGGGGCGAAAACCATTTGGCAACGCCAGGCCGGGGGCTCAGCTGTTTAAAGGGACACCGAGGTGATTTGTAAACAGTGTGGGATGACGTGTGCAAATTGTAGTCTGGAGTCCCTCGGCCATGTATTGACCACCTTCAGTGCATTTATGCGGCTTTATTTGGCATATAAATTAATCCGAAAGTGCTGTCCGTATGACGTTTCGAGCAGGCTTAGCTTGACTGCGCTACTGCGCGGCTCGCCGACCTTCTGACAGAGTGAGTCGGCCAGCTGCTGGCGGGTCGTCACAGTTCGTTTATTTTGTTGGAACTGAACGGCACGGCACGAGTCGTGCCTGAAAGAATGTGCCTTTAGTTTGTTAGTTTGTGGACTGTATCAAGCTTATGGAGTAAAAGTAGCTCCACACAAGCGCACAAGCAACGCTTCACTGACTGGCACTCTACTGGAACCCAATGCCTGAGCTCCTTTGGAACAGCCAGAGAGGTTCATCCGTCTGCTCACCTTCAGACGTCAACAACCGCATATTTGTGGTACGCCACAATATTTCCATTTGTATTTCCATCCCCAACAGTGCTGTGGCCACGGCCGAGTGTTTGGAAGCACTGGGCGCAGTGTGTCACAATTAGAAAGTTGGAATCATCAACAAGACATGTTTTTTTATTTATTTATTTATATTTGGAGGTGATTTTTTGAAGTCACTCCTGGTTCTTGACTCCCACCGTGGCTGCGTGAGAGATGCCGGGAAGTTGGTGCTTTCAGAAAGCGGTACGGACATTGTGCTAATACCCGGCGGTATGACGGGCCAGCTACAACCACTCGATACGTCCATCAGCAGGCCATTTGAATCTTTTGCGACTGTGGGAAAATTGACCGATTTTTAGGGGTCCAAGAAAAGATTTTTTTTCTGCTAAAAAAAATTGGTTAGCCAGTAATTACAGGAACACAAAATGCAGATTATTTAATGGCCTTTCCAATAACACCAGTTTTTAAAATGTTTTCATACATCATAGTTGCGAAAAAAAATATCAAAATCAAAATTTTTGTCAAGTTGTCGAAGACAATAGAGAGTTTTAGCTGCCCGTTTTTCACGGTCCGCTCCGCTCTGATAGCAAGCGGGAGCGCCATTGCGCATGCGTGGCCCGCTTGGCCGCGAACGGCATTGGCTGCGGTTGCGCTGAGCGTGCCGCCGATACCGGAGCGGACCGTCGAAAACGGTTAGCTAAAACTCTCTATTAATAAAAAAATTACGCCCACCTCCCCTCGCGGGAACCCTGGTGTGATGCGACGCTGAAGGGGTTCCATTGGCGTCGCATCAAGCAATCGTCGGGTACGGCAAGAGAGCAAGCGCGGACGACCGTCGACTGAGGGACCAGCCGGAGCGGGGCACTCCGCATCTATGCGCAGCGCGCCCGAAGAAGAGGAGACTGCGGAGAGAGAGAGTACTGCACATGCGCACAGTGCGCAGCCGCGCGCAGCGCGACCGCAGATGTTGGGAGAGAGTGTTCGCTATCGGATAGAGGAGAGGAGGCGAGCGGAGGAGAGACGCAGCTGTGCGGACGCAGAGGACGGACGCACGCAGGACAGGGCCGCTGGCAAGAGATGCTCCTCGCAGCGTCGCATCTAAAAAGGAGTTGTGTATAACAAACCACCTGTAGTAGAAAAAAATTATAATATACATTATGTAGGGAAACATTTCAAAAACACGCCCTAGAAAAAATGTCGACTTGCACGAAACAGTTTGCCAGATATAAAAGAAAGTTAGCAGGGGTTTGTAGTTGGGCAAGTTGTACATAACTTTAACAAAACAGCGCGAAGCACGGGACAAAGGAAGACGACAGACTACACAAGCGCTGACTTTCAACTGTTTATTTGAAAGCACAGAACGAAATACATAGGCGCGCGCATGATCAGTGAATGAATTAGGCTATTTGCTAACAGAGGGAAAGTCACAATCAATGGAAGACGCTATCTTGACAAGTATGATTTTTCTTTTTCCAGGAGAGCTACTGAAGGGGTGCTTACCACACGAGGTTCCTCTTTTGGGCATCGCAAACGCTTCACAAATTTCTGCGCGTGCGCTGACCCTTGTATCTTCGTAAGATACTACATTTGTCGAACTGTGGGTACATCGGCAGGCCTGACGTGTTGTGCAAGCATGCTGCCCGTGCCGGTCTCAGGTGTTGGCATGCTCCCTTAACCTGTCGTTGATGCACCGCCCAGTTTGTCCCACGTACGACTTGCCACAAGGCACCAAGGGGATCTCGTAGACCACCGCTTCCTGGCATTCGACAAAGGGCTTGGTGTGATTTACCTGGCATCCTTTCTCCGCTGCTTGATCTACATTCACTCTCCTGCAGAGCCCGCCCAGTTTGTTGGGGGCAGAAAATAGCAGCTGTACACCCGACCGTCCTACTATCTTTTTGAGTTTGTGGCTGACACCATGAATGTATGGAATTACTGCTATTTTCTTGCGACTTTCTTGCGGCGTTTCCGGTGCGGGCAATCTTCCCTCGTGTCGCTCAAAAGTTTGCTGGCTATGCTGCTAAGAAGGTGATCTGGGAATCCGGCGGCAGAAAGACGCTGGACTTGCACGGTGAAACTCGTCTGACGGTGTTGTCCGCAGGACCGAACCAGTGCATTCTTCATAACGGACGTGGCGACCCCCCGCTTCACAACCTTAGAATGAGCTGACGAGTACGGGAGCAGGTTCTTCTTGGAAACGCGGGGGAATATGTCCAACACAGGTGTTCAGAGGCTTAGTTGAAACAAAGGTCAGGAAATTGTAGCTTCTCACCCTCGGGCTCCTCCTTTAGTGAGGTCGAAGTCGCAGTACACTGTTGAAAAAATGTCGAACAGTTTTTCAACTCTTGTGGATTGTGCCTTTGGGTGCCTGGAAGATTATTAAGAAATCATCAACGAACCGGAACACCCTCACAACTGCGGTGTCCTGCAGAGCTTCAAGCAGTTTTCTATCCAGGTGTGCTAGAAGCAGGTCACTAAGGACCGGAGCTAGACAGGAGCCTATGCATACTCCCTTCTTCTGTATGTACAGGTCGCCTTCAAAAAAGAACATACGTAGACCGCAGATAAAAGGCCAGCAACTGAAGGAAGCATCAACACTCCACCCCGCAGGAAGGAATTTTGAAACCTGGTTGGACCGAAAGAATCTATTGCTTCTTGCACCACTTCGAAAATTGGTTCGTGTGTGGTAGAGAGTAGTAAAGATCTCGTACGTCTACCGAGAACGCACTGACCTTGTTTAGGTCCTCAGCCTTCAAGAAGTCCGACACATCTTGCGGTCTGCGACGAGGAAAAGGATCCTCCACAGCCAGCACTGAAAGGGACTTCTGTAGATAACTGCCAGAGGCAACGTTGCCAGGTTCCTTGCTCAGACAACAATGGCCCTAATGGGACACTCGGCCTTGTGAGTTTTCGCGCTGAAGAACACATTCAGACTGAGCGAACAGCTGTTCTTCACAGCGCCTGCCAACTTAAGGAGCCCCATGTCCTCACAAAGTTTCATTGCCTCTTTCTTCACTTCACGTGGCCGAACCTGAAGGGCAGCTTTGAAGTTGCCCTGGATAGCTACCCTTGTCTTCCATTGATTGTGACTTTCCCTCTGTTAGCAAATAGCCTAATTCATTCACTGATCATGCGCGCGGATACTCTTTGATAACATTTCGCCTATATATTTCGTTCTTTGCTTTCAAATAAACAGTTGATAGTCAGCGCTTGTGTTGTCTTCATCTTCCCTTTGTCCCGTGCTTCGCGCTGTTTTGTTAAAGAAATGTTAGCTTGTGTGGTGCTCGTGCCATGCGGTGAAGCCCAGCCACTTGGAAAACAACAACGAATTGATGACTGGTTTGTCTTTGCATGAGAGTACAAAAAAAGTTTGTGGTGCTAGCAAGAGGAGCCAGTGCATTCCTTTGACTTGCAGGGAATCAGCTTCATTTGTGACGGTTAGTGATACAGGGGTGCAAATGCAAAGCCAGAAGCAGCGAATCCAGCAAATATTTTCCGACGAGGACAAGCAAAAGTAGGAATTAACCAAATTTACGTCGTGAAGCAGTTTGAATTAAGCGGCTTTAGAATGGATTGAAAACGTAGCGGGTCAACCAAAATTTTAAAATTTGTTTGAATTTACCAAAAGTTTGATTTACCCGAGTTTCGATCATGGTGAGTCTACTGTATATGACAGAGCTTCTAAAACACGCATTTGCATGCGTTTGCACTTGCTGGCAGGTGTGCACGGGCTAGGCTCTTTTGCGCGTCTTCGGTGCCGTGCGAGAAAGCCAACCCACGGGGACCCGCGGCGGTGTGGTGAAGCTTGGTAGTTGGCGAGTCGTGCGGCAGAGCCAGCTGGGACTGCGGTGGTGTTTGTAAATTTGGAGTACTCGGAATGGTAAAGCTGCGCTGCGCACTGAGTCGAATGGCGAACACATTTGGCGAGGCGTTCCAATGCCTGCCCAGCGTTGTTGAGCGGCGATCCTGTGCCAGCCGAGACGTGGCGTGCATGCAGAGCCGTGCCCTTGTCCCCCGTGCAGGGCTGTTCGAGCGGCGGGCAGCCGAGTACCTGCTGGACCTGGAGCAGTCGGGCCGAGGGCTGCGGCAGCTGGGCCGCAGAGTGCGCACCATCGGTGAGCCACTGGGGGCCGCAAGGGGGGGCTGCGGGGCCCAGGACACAGGTGGCACTAAGCAGGCAGCTGGCGGGACCAGGGCTCACCCTCGCCTCCAGTGACGCTCGGCTAAAAGTGGCCCACACCCGCCTCGGCACAGCAAGCCTGGTTGTCCCTGCCTCCTGTCCGCTGCTTTTATGTGGGAATCCTGCATCGCTCAGCCCCTGCTCCGTTGTCGTCTGCTCCTTCTCCTGCCTGGGGGGGCAGCCACGGGCATACCTGCCAGGTTTCGCCGGGATGGCATTAGGGAGATCTGAGCAAGAAACTCAGTGGTATATTTCACATGCACTTTTAGTTAGTTACAACAGAGCAGGTACAGAACTCTGTCGTCCAAACTACTAACAATCTTACGAAAACGAGGACACAAGAGGAGGCAACTAGGCAACCCGGGCACAGACTAGCAACTTATTTTTTATTTGAGTGAAAAACAGATAATGAAGGAAACTGTAAACTATGCATGTGTGATAACCTAGGGCACAGAATGAAGATAAACAGAATCGACAGCTGGGCTAGTTGGTACCCGTCCATCCTAAACAGCACTTAATTAACAAAACAACGACGAGAAAGAAGGGACACAAGACGGCGCCGTCTTGTGTCCCTTTTTTCTCGTCGTTGTTTTGTTAAGCGCTGTTTAGGATGGAAGAATGAACAGCCAAGAAACTGAAACGGAGGGGCAAGAATCTTGACACTAGGCATGCGCAATCGTTATCGTTCATAAACAAAACAAGGCGAGGGCCGGGGAAGTCCAAGGGCACTAAAAATCACCCCCAAGAGTCCTGTCAAGATACGCAATCTCGGTGCTTACTAGAGACACCGACGGTGAACTGACGCAATCCTCACCTTTTTTGAGGATCGCATATGCTTCGAAAATCTCCCTTTGCGCGCACCCCTGTAGCACCTTATCAGTTTGCATGCTTCAAGGCATGCCTTTGCAGTCTTTGCAGTGGGTGGCCAGGTTCCTGCCGGTAAAAGTGCGGAGGCTGTTGGCGTGTTCCCTTAGTCGATCATTAATGCATTGGCCCGTTTGGCCAATGTATGATTGCCCACAGGACAAGGGGATTTTGTAGACGATGCACGCTTGGCAGTCAACAAAGTGCTTCTCGTGTCTTTTCCAGCACCCCGCATGTCTATTTTCTTCAGAGTTTACACACTTGCACAACTTGTGTAGCTTGTTAGGTGCCAAAAAAACAACATGAACCCCCCCCCCTCATTTCATAACTTTCTTGATCTTGTGCCAAACAGTGTGGACGTAAGTAGAACGGCCATCTTGTCACCCTTGCCCCGTTCGCGTATTTACAAACGCTTCGCTGCACAGAGCACTGGTGGAGAACGGTAATTAAAGGTGATTATTGGCCGCAAACCTAAAGTGACCTAAAATGTACCAAATCACCGTTATTACTCACAAAAAAAGAAAAACACGCCGATTTGGGTTTAGAAAGAATATGAATCAGAACAAAATTAGCCAAGGAAATAGAAATTGAGAGAGCCCTGACAGGACTCGAACCCAAGCCGCCAAGCGCCAATACTCGGTACTCTACGTCAGGGCTACAGAGCCCGAACAGTGTGCTCGTTTTAGCAGGCACTCAGAAGAATAGCGCGCGCAGTGACATCACACATGTCAAGTGGGTGCTCTGTAGAGCGAAGCGTTTGGAAACACGTGCCCCGTTCGCATGTCTTCTTCTTGTGTGCGACTCGACAGAAAAAGCTTCTCGCCAACTGCCAAGATAAGGTCGCAAGGAACCCTGCTTCCTTCAGCCGCTCCACCTGTGACGGGTGGAACAGCTGCGCCATTGAGCGCCAAACCTGTTTACCCGCTCCGTCCTGCACCGAGCTGCCCCTGTTCCACCAAACTCATTTATCATCGCCGTCCTGCGTCGTAGCGCCTGAATTGAGCCGCGAGATACGACCGCCTTGATGCCCAGCGCCCAGAACCCTAACTGAACTTCGTGCTTTCGGTTTTATCAAGGCATTTATGGTTTCGGTTTCTCCAAGGCTATGAGCGGCTATGGCAGTTGGTTTGGCCTAGCCGTACGGCCACAGCATGAAGGCAAGAAAAGCTTTTTCTTCCATGGGCTGCTGGCATTATGCGCCTTCTCCGCCTTCTCTTTGCCAGTGTAGGCAGCTGCGCCACAATGAACAGAAAATGACCAAAAGTAAAATGTTTTTGTGTCTCACTGCAAACACATATAGTAATACTATTTGCAGGCAAGGTCGTAGTTTATTGGCGCTGAGCATCAATTTAGTCGTCCATTTTTGGCAATCGTAGCTTTGGTGCCAACACCCTTCCATAGTTGCTTGTATTGAACAGACAGGGACTCGGACGCTTAGCCCTCGCTTGTTAATTTGGTTCGCTTTTGTTGCGAAGTGATTACTCGTATTCGCCTGCGATCTTTGCTTAGTGGAGGATGGTCCAACGTTGAACATGCCTTCTAACATGCTCTAGTTATGTAGTCTACAGCGTAGGTTCGTCGACTTTCGCAACCCTGTGACTGGCGACGACAAAGTTATGTTCAGCTTCGCGCGCACTGAAACTGCAGTTTGAGAGAAAAAATGCAAGCAAACACCTTGGTTTGTAGAATGCCGCCGTGAGTTTGCATGAACAAGCTTGAGGGGGCAGACAACGGTTGCACGCTGTGATTACCACCACCATGAAATGCAGCCTTAGGCTCTTCTTCCCCTGGGTGCCGTTATTTAGTGGCTCTGCCACCCTGAGCTGTGTGGCAGGCTCCTTTCGCCTCCCCATGCGGATCAGTAAAACAGGGCACTTTTGGCCCGTCTCACAGCCCTCTGTGGCAAGTGTGGCATCCTTGGAAGGCTGTTTCCTGTGGCCCCTTGAGGGACGCCCCCTCTGTCTTCCGTGCAGGGGAGCGCTTCTGGAACCTGAGGGCCTTCCAGCGAGACTGAGCAGGCCCTGCTGCTTCTCGTGGCAAGAGCACCGGGAGAAGAGGAGTCCTCCTCGGCACCACCCAGCACCGCAGGGCACCCACAGCCCAAGGGGTCCCGGAAAGGGGCGGTGTGCCTCTGCCCCTCGTTCCCAGCTGTGTGCCGCCGCATACTGGCCCGCGTATTGAGCGCACTTTTTTGCCCACGTGCACTCATTGTGCGAGCCGGGCACCTCCCAGGCAGATATGGCTGTGCCTTCCAGCCACATCACAGCACTGTGAGGGGGAGGCGTGCAGGGCAGGCACACTGTACTTCCACCATAACAGAGTGAAACAGCGCTTAAACGAAGACAGTAAGAGGAGAGGACACGGACACAAGAGGACACGGACTTTTACTGTCGTGGTTCAAGCACTGTTTCACTGTCTTGTGATGAACCAAGCAGCCCAAAGCCAAACGTTAGTTGTACTTGCACCCCTTCAAGTACAACTAGTGCAGTGATTTGTGTCCTACGAGCCATGTCTTGACGCCTTCAGATCTTGTGTGAAAGCTGTATCCGAATGGGCACCTTTGTGGTTGCTAACACGCCTGCAGTTGAATCATTTGGGCCTAAGCTGGCACGGTGTGTTTCCCGAATGCGTTGTTCGGCTGTCTGGCACTGCGTGTGTGTTGGCAGTTCTTTCCTTTCTCTTTCGCCCACCCATGAGGTAGTCCGCAGGGGCTAGCAGTATGGGCAGTTGGAGCAGGCTGCAGCCAGGGCCAGCTGGTGAGCTGTGAAGTGCGCGAGAAGCCGCTGAGGAGCCAGGGACAGGGAGGCCCACCCACTCTGCACTGGGGGCACCAGGTGGGGAGCTGTCGGTCAGCAGGCAGAGGGGATTCGGGGGGCACAAGAACAGCACTGCCTGCCGACACTGTTGGCGGGGGAACTAGGGCACTGCTGTAACACGCCCTGCTGTGTCTGTGCGTGTCGCCAGGCTTGAGATGCACTCTGCCCAAGGCTATGCCCTCCGTCTCTGGTGAACACTGCCCCACCTGGCATCGCTCCGTTTCCTGCAGGCCAGTGTTGATGATACGCGAGTTGCAATTGCCGGCTGCAACTGCACTGTACATTCCACATTGGTAGTACATAGTATACATTTCGCCACAGCCAGACCCCGCCCTGCCTCAGTATCTCACCCAGATCGTCCTTTGACATCTTCTCACGTCACGTCTTAAAAATTCCCGTCTTAAATTCCCGTCTTAAAAATACACAACTGCGCCCAAACGGGGCTACAAGTCATGAAGACAACACAAGCGCAGTGTTGTCCATGTGTTCATGAACTGTTCAGTGTTGTCGCCGTTCGTTTGCGCGCTGCTGTTTATTTTTAAGATGACCCACTACCAACTTGCCCACCTTTCGACCCTTTTGCAGAAATTCCCGCGCACTCGGCCGCTTTCATCCGTCTGCTGTACTCGAGCAGCCGTCGTGCAGGAGGCGTCGTGCAGCCTCCTGCACGATGGTTGGTGCGGCTGACGTCCGCCGCTCATGTTTCCTGGGATACTGCCGAACATGCGCGTGTTACTGTGCCATGTGGCCAGGGTGCAGTCGCCTGGTGCCTTTGTGGGTGCTGTGCTGGGATCATGAGTCCTGGGTGTCCACATCCATGCCGACTTCTCCCTTGTGGCTCTGGGGCCAAGGAGTCGTCGCACCAGCAGCGAGCACGTTCCCCAAATCGAGCATTGTGAACCGGTGGAGGGCATGGGCTCCTCAACTGTCCTGTGCTGCAATCGGTTGTGCGCTGGTACTTCACATTTCCAGCGTTCTCACCGTTCGCTCGTCGTGAACCTTTGTTTCGGTGCACACCCTGACACTTGCGGGCGGAATGGTTGTGATTTTATTTTTATGCAATGATAGATTGGCTTTTACAACGGGCGAAGCATGCAGTGTGTAAGTGTATTCTTGGCGCCTTGGCGTTTTTCGTTTTTGCCAATGCAGATGAAACCATTATACGGCTTTGCTGTAAAAGTCTCGTGTCTTTGAAGCATGAAGCTCTCTAGTGCGAGGCGTAAACGAGTGTCCCGGTGTTTTTTAGTACGCGTTACGTTCTGGCACAAGGCATAAACCAGTTTCCCGGTGTTTCAGTACCGTGACTACGTGAGACGACGGTTACTATGACGATTACGATGATGACGACAGGAGATGCCAACAGCCTCAGCCCCTAAGGGGTTTCGCTCCTAAAAGGAATGACATAAAATGGGGTCATTCGTTGGGTCGAAATTGGGCCAAACGTCTCGGAGAGTTCGCTCGACCATCTCCAACTACGCTATAAAAATTCACGGTTGATCACTTCCCTACACGATTCATTCTCTTAAGCCTATTTTTGGCGGGGAAAAATTTTTCTGCCTCGTACAGCTATTTGAAAACCGCGGCGGTGACAATGCAAAAAAATGCACAAAAATAAAGTAATATGCAGAGCACAGTGAAATAATTGCAGTTGATAAACAAAACAGTGCACTCCCTTGCTACAATGCATTTACAGTTGCTAGTGTTTCAGAATGGGCTTTGTGGCCTTTCAGAGCAATATTTGCACATTTTTTACAGCTATTGAAACTTTTGTGAAGGCAATGCAGCTGCATATATTGTTTATGTTGTTGATAGTAAGTGTGAAAGAAAAATATGGGAGCCGGGAAACAGGTAGTCTCAGCACGATAAAGACAAGAACTTTGAGAAATTTGCAGAATTGTCTGTGTTCAGACAATTCTCGGGCGGTGTGGTGGTCGTCAAAATACAAGCTTAGGCTCATTTGAAACAGTATACAAAAGGGATTTATTTCAGAAAGCGTAATCTGAGTACTTTTTGTTTTGGGCGAGAAAATAATTCTTATATCGAGCACCCACCAAGGCTCCAGACGGTGGGTTGTAAGTCCACTTCACTGCAACAACACTTCCTGCGCGGCAGCGGAGAATTGGGGCGTCAGTGCAGGTCAATTCACCGCGTGTTTCATTGACTTCGTGCGATGCTGCCAGCTTGGCCAATGTGTCTCCACATGCATCCTCGGGCTTTCCACGGTGCCGGAAACAGAGGGTTGTGTTAACCTTGTGTAGTTGTTCCACTTAGTTGTTAGTTCTCGGCACTGCAATAATCTTAAATGCGTCTTTTCTATTCCTACCCATGCTTTTTGTTGACAGTGTGCATACTGCATTTCCTTCAAACTTGTGATTGTACGTAGCATCCTGTACGTAGAATCCCTGATTCCTTTGTGATATGTTTTTAATGGATCCATTACTAGCCGATAGGCTAAGGATCGAGACATTCGTGCATGCGTTAGGTAAAAATGAAAAAGACACAATAAACAAACTTGAAACTTGAATTACGAGCAAAAGCATAAGTTGCTTGGGGAATACTTCTTTTTTTGCAAACGATCTACGACTTTGCTGCGCACTTTTAAGCAACAGACGCGTGAAGCTATGCAGTTTAGAAGCAAGGACAGGGTTATTGGTGCACCTAAAATGAAATCGGGATGCCCCATTAGCGAAGAAGTGAAATTTTCAGTAAGATTTTGCGGACGATCCCGTCTCGCACTGTCTGCCCAGAGGGCAAGACGCGGTCACCAAAAGCGATTTCTCGTGCTAAACTTGAGAGAACTGTACGAGGAGTGGGAAAAAACGTGCTTTTGAGTGTGCGCATTCTCTTGGGTCACAGTTCTGCGCCCGGCCGGAATGGTGGCACACACACAGTTTGCGTGGGCACAGAGCGCAAAACTTCAACCCTGTGCTTCGTGTCGCAGGCTTCAGGCAAACTACAGCAGGACTGCTGCTGTCGCCAGTTGTGTGCAACATCGACAACGAAAACGCAGTGTGCAGTTGCTGCCCGACGTGTCCCAGCAAAGATGCCCTTCTGAGCATTTTGGAGAGCGCTCTAGATGTGGACAAAGTTTAGGATTTCCACGTTGAAACCTGGATCACGGGTGTTTTCTGCATACCGGAGGAAATAGTTCTAAGTTTTTCCAAAGTTCCTGCAAGAGATAAAAACCAGCCGAGAAATGAGCGGGAGGATGTTGTTGTATACCGCGCAGAGCTTCCTCGTGCAAGACGCTCCAAAATCGTACCATGGGTGTATACGCAAGCCACGATACTCCTATTCATGGCATACCATCGTTCACGGATTCTCGGACCTCTGCGTAAAATCGCTTGCCGTCATTTAGGACTGTCTTGACCACACGACAGTGGCGGTGGCGATATTCGAAGCTAAGGCATTAAAGTCGAGGCATTTAAACAATATATGCAGCTGCATTGTCCTAGAAAAATTTCAATAGCTAAGTGTAAATGTTGCTCCAAAACGCCACTTTGCTTCACTGCAAAGCCCATTTTGAGATGCACTAGCAACTGTCAATGCATTGTAGCGAGGAAGCGCACTTTTAATTATGCTTTAATTAGTCTATCACCTTTTTTTATTGCGCTGCTGAGCATGAGGTCGCGGGTTCGATTCCCGGCCGCAGGCGGTCGCTTTTCTGATGGAGGCAAAAAGCAAAAACACCCGTGTGTACGAGATTTCGGCACACGTTTAAGATCCCCAAGTGGTCAAAATTAATCCATAGGCCTCCACTACGGCGCACCTCATCAGCTGCGTTGCGTCGGCGCGTTAAACCCTACAATCAATCAATCAACCTTTAATTATTTCACTGTGTTCTGCATATTACTCTACTATTTTTGCGAGTTTTTTTCGCAACGTAGGTTTTCATCACAGCCGTGGTTTTCAAATGACTGTACGAGGCAGAAAAATTTCTTCCCCACCAAAAATTGGCTAGGAGAATAAATAGTGGAGGGAAGTGCTCAACCATGAATTTTTATAGTTTAATCAGAGATGGTCGAGCGAACTCTCTGGAACGCTTGGCATGAAGTGACCAAATTACGATGTGTTTGTTCAGATAACAAATGTACCAGCAATTAGCAAACTGTTTTTTGATAACTGTCAGTGTTACAGGGGGCAAAATTCAGTCAAAACATATTGCTGCGCAACAACTGAGAAGATTACTTGCAGATAGCTGCTAAGTCATCAGGAGCACTCCTGTCGCTTGTGGCAGGAGCGGCACCTGTTGTCTTATCCTTTCACTGGCCTGGGAAGGGAAGCGCTTTTATCGTGAGTGTGCGCACGAATAAAGATGGGATGATGCGGGTTCTAGACTGAATGGGAAAACATTATTTTTGCTTTTGACTTTGATGAATGGCAGAAAGGAAAACTGCAATGACAGCCACTCACAACGCATATGTTGGAACTTTATTCCCTAGATGAGAAAGAAGTGATCTCAGCTGTGAGTAGAAGAGAACGATGAAGAATGATGGCGGCGGTCAGACGTGGTCTTTATGTGATGTGATCTAAATACAGTTTCTTTTCCTTTAACAAAGGCGTTGCAGTCGCGACAGCATACATGACGTCGCAGCGCCAGCAGCATATATAAGCGTGATTTCAAATGGATATGGATTGGCTTTGCAAATTTTATTCGTTATCACTACCAAACAATGGCGTTGCCCATTTGAGTTCAGGGGCCCCTATTCTTGACTTCATAAATTCACGGTGAAATTCGGCATGTTTTTGTGTAAGAAACACGTGAGCAATCAGTGACGTATAGCTGTGACGACATGCAGTGTAATTTGACGCTTAGCTTAATAAGGTCACAACCAAGCTTATCAAATATTCCGCATAAAAGATATAAGAACACCGTATGAATTATAAAAATTAGGGCAGCAGCTTAGGTTTAGGTTGGCACGAGAAAACCAATTCTTCAGTTAAATTGGTGCCAACACCACAAGGCGATCAAGTAACGTTTGTCGAAAGCGAGCAAAAGCAGGTGTGGAGCTAAAAAAAACATCACACAGTCTTTTTTACCGTACCTATTTACATTTCTTTCAGTTGCCTTTAGTTGAGCTCTCTGCTTCAATGCAAGCCTTGTTGAGTTATCACCTTCCCAGCCGTCACCGCCGCTACGGCCGTGACCATTGGCTGTATCACACGATAAGGGCAGGGAATTAATCCGGAATTTAAAAGCGAATAATCGAAATTAATCCGGAGCCCTCCACTACGGCGCCCTCGTCGCCTGCGTTGCGTCGGCACGTTAAACCCCCAATATCAATCAAATCAATCTTGCATTCTAGGTACAGTCTTTGCCAGAATAAAGTGCACAGGCTGCAAGAAATTCAGTGCACAAGGCTGGCGTCTTGAGCGAGGCTGAAAACGTTTTTCTGCTGGAAAGCTAGAGCACCTTTTTTTTCTTGCTGTTACCAAATCCTTTGGTTGAAGCTTATTGTTTGATATCTTTCTGGTCCGGAAGGCTTAGGTTGGCCTAGATAAATCTGGCAAAAGACTGTACTGTTTGAGCATCACAGGGCCCATTTTTTTTTGGCATAAATTGCGAGATCTTTTTTTTTCCAATATACTCACAGTCAGAGGCTTAGATGTGTGGCCTAGAGAGCATTACAGTGCACACGTTTGTTAGAATGTTCACTGACACCTGAGCTGCAGGTGTGGATAGTCAAGGGACTCTTCTGCGTTTGCCCCGGGAGATGAGGTGAGCTCCCATCCTCATCTTGAGCATTGACCAGGGCCCCGTAATTTCATGATGCCGGTTGATGCTGTGAAAGCCTGCTAGAAGCCGCACTTCTTTGCACTGTGTGTGTGTGTGTGTGTGTAAGAGCTAGGCCCCGTCAGCTGCTTGCGAAATTTGATCTTTGGGCAACATCTGTGAGAGAATCAACTGTTCTGTGGCCTCTTTCTGTTCCATTTCATGGCGCTTGTTAAAAGGCACCGTGAAGCAACCTGCAATCTTGTATTCTTTGAAAGGTTGGGCAGCCCGTGGTGCCTTACTACAACTTTCTTGTCTTGCTGCTGTCACTGAAGAATGAGCGTTAAAAGTTTTCAAATGGCTCTGTAGTGTGGCGAGATAAGTGCTGTGCTGTGAAACAAGTAGCCACGCCTGTCCTGTGCCCGACATTGTCCACGGCTAACACATTCCATTTCGAAGCTTCGGTGATGGCTGCAAAAGTGGAACTGCCACAAATAATCGCCGTGCTCTAGTTGCACCCATGCAAACTCAAGCCTGCTCAAGAGCCCTGCGGGGCAGTGTCAGGGAGGCGGGGGGCTCCTCCCCTTGCGGTGTGCCCCGGGGCCTACAGGTGATACCACGCAGCGACTGCCTCCCGGGGGCACACACGCTTCTTGTACAGTGTACCTATACTGTATATCTGCCGTGGCATTGCTTGTCTCGGTGCTTGGCTGACACCAACTGAGGTGGGGGATATTCATTGCTGTGCCTCGTCCCGTTTTGTGGGCAGAGAAAGCCTGCGGTGCCTCGAAGCTCGTGTATCCCCCAGAGTGGGCAGGGGCAAAAGAAGGAGAGCATTGTGCTGCCCGGCTTCTTTACTGCCGGGGTGTACAAGTGATGGTATTTTATAAAGCGCTTGTTAACCTTGTCTGCCTGTGTCCTGTCATTGGCATCGGGGCCGGCCATTGTTGGAGGCAGGCTGGAGGCGACCCTCCTCAGCAACGGCTTCCGACTGGGAGAATGGTTAGCTATGCACCTGGCTTTGGGCTGTGCAGAACAACTGCTGGTGGGACCAGGCCAGTCATGGCCCGGGAAGGGGGCAAAGAGGCAGAAAGAGCAGTTGACACCCTTTCCTTGCCACCACCCAGACGCAAAGGACGCACAGCCAGACGTTACCTTGCGTCCTTGGTGGTTTGTTTTTGGTTGGTTTCCACTCGGCCCCCCAGCTCTAATGGGGCTCCAAAAAGCCTCAGTGCTGTACCCATAATCCTGCTGATGTCCTTTACCCGAGGCTTCATTCTCACGTACCATCAACTCCAGGCGCGGCTTTCTTTGGAGAGATCATCATCATCACCAGCCTATGTACGCCCACTGCAGGGCCTCTCCCATTATTCTTCCAAAAGGGAAAGCATATGGAACTCGCAAACAGCAGCACAGAGTGGGTGACAAACGCGTCAAGGCATATTGGGCCTGCGCTCTTTCACACCATCACTGACAGCTGTGAAAGCCGCGTCACTAGTGTGAAGTTGCGCCTCGAGGTTGGATATCATGCCAGCAACAAACGTGGGATCCCCAAGGGGTAGCCCAAGTGCCGTTCCTAGCACGCTAAAAAGGCCGCACTTAATAAGCAGCACAGCCGGAGAAGAGCACTCGGATAAATTCCAGGACAGGATGACCATGCTCCAAGTACACAGTCGGTAGTTGTTTATTGGTCTTCGGAGCCAACCTTCATTCCCCCTTTTGAAGGGACACTGAAGGGATCTGTTAACATTGTGGGGTTACCTGTGCACTTTACCATGGTAAAAAGCACACTAGATGGAGACAGAAGACGAGACAGTGACCCGGGACGAGGCTTTATTGACAAGCAAGGGCAACTTGCATATAAACACGCAGAAACGCTAAAAAAGATACGGAAGGCGCTGCTTTCAACCACATTCCCCTGTAAGAGCTGCGCCTTCCGTATCTTTCTTAGCATTTCTTCCGCATTTATATGCATGTCGCCTTTCCTGTCAAAGCCCCAGTTGATGTAAAAGTAGCGCTCGTCCCGTGTCACTGTCTCGTGTTCTGTCCCCGTAGTGCGCTTTTTACCATGTCTAAGTCGTATCACCAACTAGCCAGAGTCAGACTAATGTGGGTGCACTTACGTGACTTTATTAATAGAAAATCAATTCAGAGGTGTTGTTTCCTTTTCTCCAAATTGCTTGCCAATTTTTATGATGTATCGCGTGTTTCGTAGATTTTTTCATATCGACCGTGGCTCGCCACTCAAACAGCTGATCTAACTGGCCGACAGGTTGTTGGAAATCGATCGCGAAGCGAAAACTGAGCCCGGGCATGCATGATCTGTGCCATGATGAATGTGGATCTGTTTCGCTTGTAGGACCCTCGAAGACAGCGTAGTCTCTATTTTTCAGTAGGAAGATGACTTTAATTGTGCACCACAAACATGAGCACGTACCCCTACGAAACCGATGCCTGTGTACCCAAAGAGTACTCTGAGCGTCAAACACCCTTTTTCACGTTTCTAGCATTTTCTACGTTATTAAACAAGTACTAGTCGCGAGGATGGTGTAGTTAGATCGTCAGCACCATAATCTACGGATACATGGCCAACTTGAATTTCCACCCTTTAGTGTCCCTTTAAAAGGACAGGCAACCGATTTTTGTGGAGTGCATGTCGATCCTCGTAGCTCATAATGAAAGCCATCGTTTTATATACTGGGTTAACCGCAGTAAGTACTAAATAAACAGGTCGAAACACCTATAACTTGGCTCTAAACTTCCGCAAGTCTGAAAGGTGTCTAAACGTGTAGCTACCGTACCTTTCCAAACAACTCTGTAGGTCTCAACGCGGGATTCGAAAACGGCATAAAGGAATGGGAAAGGTTGCACATTAGCTGGGGACAAGTTTTTAGATGCCTCTTTTCATCTAGCGTGCAGTTGTTGCTGCACGTCTCGCTGTCATGGTTACCAGCATTCCGCCTGGCGGCACACGCATTCCCAGGTAGCACAAAAGAGAGGACGAAAGAAACGCCTTGTAAACATCCCAGACAATTCGATAACGCTTTCGCGGCGTTTTAGAGAGGTCTCAAATCACTTCTAATGTCCAGCGGGTATTACTATTTCTAGACAACTTATTTCCGGCCACTGTACAAGCTACGCACGTGCAGCACTGTGGAGGCTACATTTTTGTCAACAGTGCACCCACTGCGGGAGCCTAACTCGCCGTACGTGAAGGGGGTCCTGAACGGACATTCCCTTTTCCCCTCTCGGCAAGTGGAACCGCAAGGCCTGGTGCCTTTTGTCGCTTCCTTCGTGGTGCGTTAGGCCCCCTGAGCCTCCACAGTGCTGCATGCACCTAGCTTGTGGAATAAACTATAGGCGTGAATGCGGCCAGTTTGCTGCACGCATTCGCAATAAAAATGCCTTCGGTTTGAGAAAACATTTTATTTGAGACCAAGCAATGGGGGAAAGTACTGAGCACAAAAAGGCCATTACCATTCAAAACACAGCTCTTCCTTGCACGTGCCAGAAGCATCATTATACAAAAACACTGCATTGGTTATTTTAAAAGAAGAATTCAGCGCAAATAAAACATTGAACAAAAAAGACCAATTCAAAAGAAACTTGTACCAGCAGGTCCACAACTTTCCACACTTTCTTATTTTTAAAGCAAGATTAGAGCGCACACAAAACATTGAAAACAAAACGGAAAAAATCAATGCAAGAAACTATTACCATCAAGTCCACAACTCTGCGCATTTTCTTATGGATATTTCGAGGCAAGAGTGCAGCACGAATAAAACATTGTACAAAAAAGGGTACAGCAAGGAACTTAATTGCACTATCACGTACATTTGCGTATGGTTATTTATTGAAAGCAATCATCATCATCATCATCACCAGCCTATCTACGCCCACTGCAGGGCAAAGGCCTCTCCCATTATTCACCAATTACCTCGGTCCTGTGCCAACTGTGACCAATTTATCCCCGCAAATTTCTTGATCTCATCTGCCCACCTAACTTTCTGCCGCCCCCTGCAGCGCTTGCCTTCTCTAGGGATCCACTCTGTTACCCTTAATGACCAGCGGTTATCTTGCCTTCGCATTACATGCCCTGCCCACGTCCATTTCTTCTTCTTAATTTCTACTAATATGTCTTTAACCCCAGTTTGCTCCCTGACCCACTCCGCTCTCTTCTTGTCCCTTAATGTTACACCTATCATTTTCCGCTCCATTGCCCGCTGAGTCGTTCTCAATTTAAGTTGAACCTTCTTAGTGAGCCTCCAAGTTTCTGCCCCGTAGGTGAGTACCGGCAAGATGCAGCTGTCATACACTTTCTTCTTCAGCCACAATGGTAGGCTGCTATTCATTATCTGAGAATGTCTGCCATATGCGCACCACCCCATTCTGATCCTTCTAATTATCTCTGCCTCATGGTTGGGATCTGGAGTCACACAAATAATGCAACACAAATAAAACACTGACAAAAGTGGTTAATACCACAAAATTTGACCATCAAGTTCAGAACTTTATACATTTGCTTTTTATGCTTAAACAATAAAATGCAAGGACAACTGGTTCTACAAAAAATGAAAGCCACTTAGGAAAATGAAATAGAGTTTATTTGAAAGGTCACATTGTAAAGCGTGTTTAACAAAATGACTAGGCAGAATACCAGTGCTCACCTGCAGCCAGCAACGTTAAAAACTTTTTCTAAACATTAAAAAGCCATGTGCAGCATGACGACACTTTTCTCCTTGGAGAACTAGAATACTAAGTACATGGTTAAACCCCTTTTAAAAAATGACTACTGCAAAAAGCACTTGCTAACACACCATAAAACGAATATTTACTGGTCTGGATAACATCAACTGGAACAGTGCCGAAAAGCGCACACAATAAAAAGGTAAATGAGTAACTGGATAAGCCAAATACGGATGATAGCCACTGCAGCAAATGATTGATTGATTGTAGGGTTAACGCGCCGACCCAACGCAGGCGATGAGGCGCGCCGTAGTGGAGGGCTCGGGATTAATTTTGACCACCTGGGGATCTTTAACGTGCGCCGAAATCTCGTACACACGGGCGTTTTTTGCTTTTCGCCTCCATCAGAAAAGCTGCCGCCGCGGCCGGGAATCGAACCCGCGACCTCGTGGCGGGTGCTGCAAACAGGCATTAAGTGCAATTGCAACACGGAAGCCTTAAAGGGACAGACAACCGATTTTTGTCGAGTATATATTCTCTATCCCAAATGAAAGGACATCACTTAAAGCCCCTTGACGAGAAATGGTTTTGCTGATAACGCCCTAGAACTTTTTAAATCGCTTGATCTCACCCCCCGTGCTCTCTGCGCATGCGCCTTGTTGCTATATCAACGGAGGCGCGTCGTCTGCTTCCAGGCCGCCCATGGAGGTAAGAAAAGGCCGCCGCTTTCGTTCGTCGCGGTTCCGAAGTCAAAGGGGAGGGCGCGGCACTCCCCTCGTCGAAAGGCGCCGTCGGCAGCCAGAATTAAGCGTTGCCGCCGCATATCCGATCGCGATTTTTAACATTCCCACGTGCAGAGAGAGAGAGAGAAACAACTTTCGCTGAGCCCATTTCAGGTGACGCTCGCAGGCGTCAGACGGGGTGGAACCCTATTCACGAGTCCCATATGAGTCCAATAGCTCCTGGCCCCTGGACGCGAGCTCTTGCTGCGTCGACAGGTCGGGGCTGGACATCAAGATCTCCCATCGCTCGGGTAGGGGGGGAAGGGGAAGGGGGAGGGAAGGTAGGGGATTCTTGAGCTCAGTACACTCCGCCAGTATGTGCGGCAGGGTGCCTTCCGTCTTTTTGCAGAACGGGCAGATGGGGTCGTGTTCTGCCGGGAACATCTTGTTCAATAAAGCTGGGTGCGCCAGTGACCCCGCTTGTGCGCGGCGCACTATTGTTTGTTGCTTGCGGTCGAGTTGCTGGTGCGGCACGGGAAGCCTGTACCTGGCGCTCCTGTACGGCGTGGTAATCTCGCGGTAGCTCGTAACTGGGTGCGGTAGCTCCGACTCGTCCTCGGCCCGCTGCTAGTTCGCGGGCGTAGTGGGGCGTAGTGGTCGGCGAGGGCGTTGCCTTCCACTGTCGAGTGTGCCGGAACCCACACGAGCTCTACGTCTCGTCCCGGTGGGCTGCGCTTCGCGAGAATTGCTAGGGCCGCGTGGGAGACGATCCCCTTGCAGTAGTTGCCGTAAGCCGTCTTGGAATCTGTGACGATCGTATGCACGTCTCCGTGCGTGAGGGCGAGAGCGATGGCCACCTCTTCTGCTTGGCCGGGGTCCGTCGTCCTCACCAGGGCTGGTACCCAGGGGGGGTTTGGGGGTTCAAACCCCCCGAAATTTTTCCAGGCAGCACGTAAACAAATTTCAGCAAAACCCCCTTCCAAAATTGATACCACCCCCCCCCCCCCCCCCGAAAAAAATTTCTGGGTACGGCCATGGTCCTCACCGACGCGCTGGTCACCAGCTTGTCGATGGTCGTGACGGCGGCCACTGCTTTGCTGCTGTCTTGGGAAGTGAGGCGTCAACGTAGAGGCGGGGGTCTGCTTCCAGTGTCGGGCGAGTGCCTGTGCCCGGCGGCACGCCTCTCGTCGGTACTGACGGCCTGCATATTGCGCGGCAGGGGCTTAGTCCTGAGCGCTTCCCTCCACGGCGGAGGTAGAGGGTGCTTGGGTATCTGTGGTTCGATGGGCCAACCAATCTTCCGAAGGACTGCTCGGCCGTGCTCAGTCTGGCTCAGTCGCACTCTCTGGTTGGAACGATGAGCCTCTATGAGCTCGTCTACCGTATTATGTACCCCCATGTCCAGCAGCTTCTGCGTAGACGAGTACTGGGGCAGGCCCATAGCCGTCTTGGTGGCTTTCCTTATGATCGTGTCTAGCGTGTTCCTGTTCGCCTTCGTTAGCTGGAGATACGGGGCCGAGTATGTGATGCGAGACACGATGAACGCTCTGACCAGGCGGAAGGCGTCGTCTTCTTAAGTCCTCTGTTCCGGTTCGCAACGCGTCGGATCATTCCGGTGACCTGTTCGGAGGCCATCTTGATCTTAGCAATGGCCGCTGCGCCTTGCCGTCTCGTTGTAACAAGAGACGAGGATGCGCAGCTGCTGCGTGGGCTTGACGTCTACGCCGTCGAAACGACCACATTCGGCTCGGCATCGTTCTTGCGTCTTCTGGGCTGCACGATGAGGAGCTCCGACTTCTGGGGTGCGCAGCACAACCCGCAGGTCTTGGCGTATTCGTGGACCGTCGTTGCCGCCCTCTGCAGGACCTCCTCCGTCCAGGCTTTGGATCCCGCGCGACTCGTCCACACCGTAATGTCGTCGGCGTAGAACGCGTGGTCCATGCCTTCGATCTGTTTGAGTAGATTGGCAGCGGGAGGAGGCCAGGTTGAATAGCAGGGGCGACAGGACGGAACCCTGTGGGGTGCCGCAGTCTCCCAGTTCTATCGGGTCCGACTTCTCTCCTCCAATCTGTATGACCGCCATGCGCTTGCTCAGGAAATCCTTAACGTAGCCGAACGTGCGTTGGCCACATCCCGTCTTCTTGAGGTTACCGAGAACGCTCGCGTGGGACACGTTGTCAAATGCCCCCTTTAAACCCAGCAAACCACGAAAGTCCATAGGATATCCACAAATGGTCACAATATCCAATGTCATTTTGGACATTCATGTGATGTCCATACAATGTTGCACCCAAGATCATCTGCTTGCGGACATCCATGCGATATCACTGCAGGTGTGTTATTATAACATCATTATGCGATATTGCTAGGATGTCCACTAATTTACATTTTTTCTCACACTGAGAATTCGCACTCATAGCGCAGTGTACATATGGGGCCCCAGCCACACAAAGTGTGTCTTAGTTCAAATCACCCCTCATCCCCGTCTTTCCTTAAGCTTCGAAATATTTTCTGGCCTGTTTCTAACTGATATTTTAAATGAAGAGCGGGTAGTTATTTGATTTGGAATTTGAGCGAAATCTGGTTGCCTTTCTGTTTGATTCGGGAATTGAATTCTATATTTTAGGCTGCTTGATTTATGTTGAAGAAATTAGTTATTTGATTTGGAATTTGAGCGAAATCTGGTTGCCTTTCTGTTTGATTCGGGAATTGAATTCTATATTTTAGGCTGCTTGATTTATGTGGATGAAGAACAAGCGGGACTGTTGATTTTCTCATTTCTCATTTTCTACGAGCACTCGTACGCAGCCTGCAGTGCGGAACCAGTATGGAGCCCACTGAGTAGGCAGGACTCTTGTCACCCAAATTTGATGCTTTGGATGCGAGCAGGTGCATTGCATGATGCAACCCACGCGTCTTGGTGTTGCTTGTTTAGTTCTTGCGCGATGGAGTGGCGGGCCTCGTCCAGTCTTGTAACGTCGGGGGAGATGAGGGTGACGGCCGAGTAATTTTGCAGCGTTTTACTGCATCGTGAATAGCCTCGTGGGGTGAGCAGTCGAAGGCTTTGCGAATGTCCAGAAGGACGACAAAGGCCGCGGTTTTTGGTAGCCTTCGCGTTTTCTAGTGCAGAGACAAGGTCAGCAATTGAATCCATCCGATCCCCCGTGAAAATGGAAAGCGCATTTCTAGCAAGAAATCATATCTTCCGGCTTCATTTCTGACTCGGTTATTAGATTCTAGCTGAAATCGACAGCTTCTACCTAGAAAAATTCTTAGTTTAGCTAGAGAAGATTATTTCCAGCTTGCGGTTTTTTTTTCTTCGCTTAACTGACATATGCTAGCTGGAAGTAAATCTCAATCCAGCTAGAAATAAACTAGAAACTGAATTTCTAGTTAGAAATTCTGCTATTTCTTGCTAGAATATTTCTAGTAGGAGAAAATTTCTGGTTCAATAATCCAGCTAGAAAAAAAAACACATATTTTCACCTGGGATGGCACTGTGCTGGCGGCAAAAACCTGTCTGCTGCTCAGGGTTCAAGTTGCAGATTCGCGCATACTGGTAATTCGCATGAAGGAAGAAAAATGGAGGAAAGAAAAACTTTTCTTTCCTCCATGGTAATTCGAGGCGTGCGAGCGCAATGGATTCGAGAATTTTGGAGGCAGCGCTCGTGAGTGAAATAGGACGAAAAGAGGAGAAAAGTTTGGGAGATTTGTTCTTTTTTAGGATTGGAGACACAAGTTGGAGGCCAAATTGAGCAGGGAGGGTGCCGAAAGACCAGTAGAAGTTGCAAAGTCAAGGTGGCGCGAGCGCTGCCTCTCGGCTACGTTTCCGATAGCCTGGTATGTGATGCCGTCAGCCCCGGGCGCACTTTTCCTTTTTGCATTTTGAATGGCCCACACGAGCTCGGCCGCCATGAAAGGAGCTTCAAAAGCCGTGCTCGGGGGGAAGGCGCGCGCGTGGCGTCAGATTCTTCGTTTTGAGCTGCGGCAGGGTTTGCGCGAGAAAGCTCGGCCGCGTTTTTTCCCACTTGCTATGGAAAGGGCGAGGAGGGGAGGTGGGGGGGGTTGTATGCCGGGGTCTCGGAGAGAGCGCGAAGCAAATGCCGTGCATTCGCCCCCATCCCCCCGAGCGCGCCCCTTGGCGTATCGTCTGACAAAAGCGGCGGCGGCGGCGGCGGCGGAGGAGGAGGACCGGAGGAAAACGTCCTCGCCCTCTCCGACAGGGAGCTGGGTTCCCGTGGTTCCCGCTCGCTCACTCGCTCTTTGCTCGGCTCATACTGAGCTGCTCGAAGGAATTCGCGTCTCGAGAGACGGGAAATCGACGGTTGGTGTTCGGATGGTGTTCGGTTCCTGTCTTCGGCTGCACCACACGGTTCTCAGATCACCGATCGGCTTCACTTCAAGGACCCGGCCGTATACTTCTACTTCAATAATTACCATCAATCTCTGTTCAAGGTATTTCTTCTTTGCGATTGTGATGCTACTCGCGGCTCCAAATTACTGCTTGGTATTTTCTTCCAGTTTTCCTTCTGAGATCGACTGCCAGTGAATACATCACAAAAACTTCATCCCAGCCCCTTGATCAACGTCTCAAGTAGCAGGTAAGAAACTATCATAATGTCAGCAGTAAGCTGAAGCTAACCAAGAAATACGACATTTTCTTGCAGGACAACTAGCGTTTTCTCCAGATTCTGCCATTCCAAGAAGGGTACCTAGCATTTCGTTCCTTTTCCCTTTATTCAAATGTATATTCTGCTGCCGCTGCTGCGAAGTTTGCTGCCGCTCTTTCTGCTGAAGAAACAAGCTTTCTGGATCAAACGCAAGATTTCAACTGGTGGCCCAACTTCTCAGAAGCAAATTTACAGAACACGTTAACATGAATCCAAGCACGTGCCTTCTTTTGCATTTTTTTAGAGACTAAATTTGCCTTTGCTTTTCCGGCCTGTTTCTTCTTTTGTGGGTTTATTACATTTAAAATTTATTCTCTGCTTAAGTTTTCACGGCTTCAAGTTGAATCACATTATTTGCTGAAATCTTTGCTGTGTTTTTCTCATGTCTCATTTTAGCTGCACAGTTAAGAAACGATTCATATATGCACGCCTGTTGATGGTGAATTTGTATGTAAAGTATTTGACCCGCCCGGTTGATTGCAATTTTCTTTTAACCTGTCACTCTTTCAATAGGCAGATGGTGTAAGCAGCTGTTTCAATAATAGCCATTTAACAAGCGTTTAACTGGTGCTTTTTTTAAATGTTTTCTAGGCCTTGGACTTCCAGCAAGGTTCATCTGGTGGATATTGAAATGATTTTGAAATAAATACCATTTTTCTTTGCAATAAAAATTGGGGATGGTTTCATGTCACTAATAATAATATATAAATAGTTATATAATAATAGTATAAGGTCCTGAGAATGCCTCAACATGGCATCAAATGGACATTACATGATGTCGTCCGGATATCTGTGAAATGTCCACAGAAAGTTTCCATGAATTTTAAGGACATCCTGTGGATATCCAGACGAAAGTATTTGTGGATGTCTATTCCGAGGCAATAGGGACATCGCCTGAATATCCTGTGGACATAACGTGGGTGTTCACGGATATCCTCTGCACTTTGATATCAGGGAAGTTACATTGATGGACATCCACAATATGTTTTATGGTTTGCTGGGGCTGGGCTTCACTTGCTGTTAGTTCGCGGTGCGGGATTGGATATGTAGCCCGCTCTTTTCTGGTATTTTGTAGGTATTCCCCGTACGTAGTGGTGCTAGGGTATCGTAAGGCGTCAGTCCAGCAGGGGGGTGGTGAGTGAAGTCGCACGCTCGCCTGTTCGCCGCCTCGTTACCCGGCAGTCCCTCGTGTCCGGGGGTCCACGTAATGTTGTGAACTTTCTCGAGGGATTCCGGAAGTACCTTTCTAAGTGCAAGTGGTATTCTTCCTGCCGCTAGCATTCGCACAGCCGCTTGCGAATCGGTGATGATGTTGAGGCCGCGGCCATTTCGTTCTCCACAGCGAATCGCGAGAAGGAGGGCTCCGGTCTCCGCGTGCTTTGTGGTGGTGTTTCGCATGGTGATGCAGTCTATGATGTCGCCTTCACGGGTGGTCACCACTAATGCCGCCGTTTCTTCGTCATACTTCGCTGCATCGACGTACACCGTATTATCGTGATGTTCGAATTTTTTTTTGCAGGAAATTGACCCTGGCCTTTCTTCTTTCTACGTGGATATTAGGATGCATGTTTTTTGGAAGGGGCAGCGCTTTGATGTGGGATCGTTGTGCAGGGTTTAGGTATGTTTCCTGCTCTTGGCGTCTGCGATCGGGTGGATCGCAGACCAAGAGCAGGAAAAGACTTAAGACGCCATAGGATCGCCCTCCCCGTGCGGGACTTTTCTAGTCGTATTCTTGGGCTTGAAGGGGGTGGCGTGTTTTATCTCTTCCATGGTGTTCGTGAGCCCAAGGTGAGTGAGAGCTTCTCATGGAGGTGAAGGGGTAGGTTGAGGGCAGCTTTGAACGCTGTGCGTATTATGGCGTTGATGTGCGGACAACGGATTTTATTACAACGCTCCCCGCCATCTAGTAAACAATCCAAGAACTAAACTAGAGGTAGCCACGCCATCTAGGTAACAATCCAAGCGCATCTTTTCATCATATACAAGTACGCCATCTAGTAAACAATCCAAGAACTAAACTAGAGGTAGCCACGCCATCTAGTAAACAACAATCCAAGAACTAAACTAGAGGTGGCTACATACATACGTCGACGATGGACAGACCCACGCCTTAAGGAGTTTCGCCCCTAAAAGGATTACAGCGCGCGAAACGACATCAGCACGCCACTTGCTAGTGCGCGCTTGTTAAAAAGGCCGAAGCCATGCCACACTTTCCAACACATTTAACCAGTCAGGTGGAGATGGTTGGGCTTTATACACTTCTAAGATCTCCCGTACACTCTGGCAGAACAACTCTCTGCTCGGTTTCACATCTACATCATTATGGCGAACTGCCATTCGAGCTTTCCATATACTATGCAGGGCCAGCAACATCAAAAGATCATACGGGACGCCGCCGTAGTTTTCAACGGCCAAGAACCTGCTTCCATGGCTATCCAACGGGAAATCCTTTTTTAGTGTTCTCTGCAAAACGTCCCACAGGAACACCCCGTCCCAACAGTCGTTCTGGCTTTTTACAAACCAAGCAGTCAGGCCCCAGGGAACAAACAAACCTTTTTCAATCATCCAAGTTTTAACATGTAATACTCCCACGTGTAATTTAAAGAAAAAAGACTTTACATAGGCGGGACAGTCATTTTTTTCACACGCTGACACACGTCTTGTCCTGGCCCTGCACTGTATAGGGATCGGTACAAAGGAGTCGGCAAAGTGATGTCAAGGTCTCTATACAGCTTTTAATTTTTCTGTGCACGGTAGCCAGATATTCGAAAGAAAACCGCGAGAATAAAATCTTGCCGAAAGTACCACCTCACGTAGATAGCCATGAATGCCACCGTCACGAACACAAGAAGTAACAACAAATTCGGGTAAAACTCTACCTAGGCGCACTTGACACACGGTGCGCAAAAAACGGTTTTGCACATCACGTAAAAAAAGAAAGCGGTTCACTACCTGGCGTAGAAAAAGGTGCGCCAGGGAAAGACCCCCACAGCGCACTCGTCTAAACAGGTTGGTTCGGCTTGTGCGCTCCCAAGTGGAACACCAAATAAAGACAGCAAACACCCTGTGCAATCTTTGAACATTGGCACGCGAGCAATGCAGAACCTGCATCACGTACCATGACGTCTAATCAGCCGCTTTTGCTTCCGTCTTTAAGCGCTAGACACATGTACGATTGGTACCACGCGATTCGCATGCGACTGATCGTTACGACTGCTGTCACCACGACTAGTCGTACGCGTGAATTTGAGACACATGACCCGATGCGCGCATGCGATGCGTCGTCGGCGTCGCTCCGCCCACCGTTTTTGCTCCATGGTCAACTACGACTATCGCTGAGCTGAATTTGTAGATTCCGCGCGTTCAATCGAAAAAAAATGATGGATAAAGCAGGCAATGTGAAGCGTTTTCTGCCTTCGGAAACAGTCCGCGCACACGCCGGCCGTGCCTGCCAGCACGGCACACTCAGCGGCTCGAACCGGCGCAGACCACGGTAGCAACCGTTTGACGCTGCTCTTCTGAATCAATCTGATCGTTAAAAATGAAGTTCCACATGCGAGAAAGTAGGTGTTAGTGTGGTGAAAAATTGTGCTAGGGATTGTTGTCAGGGCTTATTTTAAAAGCGGCGATCAGATATCTGCCGCGATGCAAGCCTACGCTGACCGGCGCCGCGGCGCGCGGCGGGCGGTGCGCCGACCGGTCGAGAGATGGCAATACCTGCGCGGAAGCATCGAAACAGGCTACGCAGATGTTCAACTACAACGATCGCTGAGCTGAATTTGTAGATTCGCGCGTTTGTTCGCAAGAAATTGATGATAAAGCAGGCAATCGCGAAGCGTTTTCTGCCTTCGGAACAGTCCGCGCACACGCCGGTCGCGCCTGCCAGCTCGGCACACTCAACGGCTCGACCGGCGCAGACCACGGTAGCAACCGCGCTTGTCGCTGCTCTTCTGACAAATCAATCTGATCGCTAAAAAGAAGTAGCTTATGCGAGAAAAGGGATGATAGTGTGGTGAAAAGTTGTGTTACGGATTGTCATTCGCAGTTACACAGATAGCGGCGATCAAATATCCGCCCAACACCTGAGCCGACCAGAGCAACGCACGCCGGTTGCGGGGGGTTGGGGCTCAGCGGACTCTCATTGCCTGTGGCCTCACGACGATTGCAACGATGGCACGACTGCATCTGGCTTGCCAGACGCACGTCGTGAGCCTCCTCCGACCAGCGAACGACGCCAAAACAGGTCCTAACGATCAATCGTAACGATCAGTCGCATGCGAATCGCGTGCGCTAGTCGTACATGTGTCCAGGGCGTGGGGAAGAGGAGGCAGGTTCTCGGGTGAGGAGGAGTGACAGTGGTGGCGGTGTAGTTGGTGCCCGCCGGCGTGTCGGTCCGCGAGGTGACGTCACATGCGGCGCGGGAAAGCGCTCTCGTTTGAACGTCGCCCTCGCGGGAGGAGGAAAAGGGAATACAAAGGATCCCCACGTGTCCCCCCCTCCACAACACCGAGCCCAGTCTAATCTAGCTGAACCGGGCTTCCATCCAAAAACACACAGACAGAAAAGGTGGGGGGTGCTTGCACATTTATTGGTCGCTGGGTCCTGCGGGTGCCAGGACGACCTCGTCCAGCTCGGCTGCGGCCGAAGCGGGAGTGGAGAACACCCGCGCCGCAATGGCTGCGGCGAAAGCTTGGCTCGACGCCAGGGCCCCCACAATGACCGCGATTTGGGCCGAAGGAAGACCCGGGGCAGGCTGTCCAGGCGGAAGCAACGGGAGGCCGGGTGGGCCCAGGGCAACCAGTGGAGCCTTGCCCTCGGTAGCGCTCACGTCAATCAGCGTGGCGCCAACCTTTGCCGGGGCGCGTATTCCCAAACGATATCCCATGAGGAGCCCCGCCGACCACGCCCCCCACACAAACAACGACGTCACAACGTGCCGTCACTTCCGCTTCGTTCGCGACCTCGTACGCCGTGGGCTTTTTTTTGTTGTTTCCCTTGTTTTAAAAAAGGGCGGCGGCCGATGTGTTTCGCTCCGTGGGCGAGACTGGGCCTGCGGCGCTGCCGAGCGGAGCTGACGGACGCACATGTGGTAGAAGCATGGTAGAAGAAGTTAAAGGCCCAACCACATGCAGCGTACTTTCGGCGGTTTCTCGCGTGGCGACGCCGCGCGAGCAACGCCGATGTCTACGCTCGCCAGATATCTGCCTCGACGCAGCCCGAGAAAGCACGGAAAGCGGGCAGCAGCGGGCGGGTTCACGTCCTTCTCGTGCATTGGGGGTCAATTCCTTTCAGCAGAAGAGAATCAACTTCTTTTTAACTTGCGGTTATCGGCTGCCTTGAGACAAACTGCAAGCTATTTCTGTTCGAAAGCGCCATTCATTTGTGGCTTGTTTGGCTTTCATCGGGGAGATCGGGTATTTGCGGTAGCTTTTTTTTTAGTTAAATAAGGGAGCTCTCAGGCTACGTCGCTTGTAGTATTAGCATGATGGGGCTTGGCTGCAAGATTGGTGCGTGACGACCAAGCCTTATCAACGCCAGAATGCTAGCGGCGCATGCCATTCCATTCGTTGCTACCGTGGCTTGCGTAGGGAGACCGAGGTTTTGCGATAGCTTTGCTTGACTCAAATAAGGGGCTGTGGCTACATCGCGTGTAGTAATAGCATAACTGTCCTCGGATTCAAGATGGGGGCGTAAGAAACAAGCGTTACCACGGCTCAAATCTTTCAAATACGACCAAAGGAAATCACTCGCAAATAGTCATTGGCAGCCTCCGTTAGAGTACCAAATTCTGGAGCCCTGCTAGCGCTTCCTCCGTGGTCGAGCGGTTGCGCGCTTGTGTGCTGGCGTTTTGTTTGGAAAGTCCATGGTTCGAATCCTGGTAGAACTTTCACTTTTTTTTTTTTTTTTGCAATGAGGGCTTCATCGGCTTTTTTGTTGTTATTCAAGGCCAAACAAAGGGGGCCAGAGCACCTTTCCGTTTAACCTACAAGTGACGTTCGACGCTAACCTCAGAATCAAGACAGCCCTGAAATTTACTTTGCCCACACTTTGAATTCATGAGAAGCTCCAGTCAGCACATAACATCAAGGTTAAACAAAAAGTAGAAGTAGTAAAGTTGTGCTAAGTGCGTCTTCGTTCATCATCCTATCTAATTTTGTTCAGATTTGACAGTAATGACTTGATAAAGTGAAGGCCAAATTTATTTTCGTCTCTTTTGTAGTCGCGCTGCTTCGCGGCGGTCGATGGTTTCGCTCCGTGCGCGAGCATGACGTACGCGCTGGGAAGCTGAAGCACGAAATAACCTTTGCTTACCTGTTCTCGCCTCTCACTCTCAGCACTCTCTTGCGCACCTGCAGACGCTCGTCTTTCATCCTGTTCCTAGTAAAGTTAGCGCTGGGCGCGGTGCTTTAAGTGCGCGCGCACGCGGACGCTTTTTCGCGTATATATGCATGGTTATTGTTTACGTTCCTGAAAGCGAAACAATCTAGACGCTTGCTTTCATGCCAGAACACTTCCATCACGACCCACAAATTTCGCTTCTTTTCACTGGCGCAAAGTTCTGACGCCTCCCACTCTACAAGCTTTACCACTCGCCGATAGAAGTACGAAATGCTGCAAGTCAACCTATAACGTTTCTCCACACTGATGAGTTCCACGCTGTTCGTTGACTAGTGCACGCGTACGCTGAAACCACTGACCAAAGAACCGAAGCACACGCGAAAGTTGCCGGCCCGACCTGACGGTCCCAGCGGCCGGCAGCGGCAGCAGAGGCTCGCCCGCCGCCGTTTGCGTGGCCAGAAGTTTCGTTTTCAGCTAGTACGTCAGCCTACTCCTCGGCCGTGATTGGCTATCCAGTTTTGGCGCGGCCTGCGACGGCTGGCTCACCGTTTTGTGGCGACGAGGCGAATCACCAAGTGGAAACAGTGCGTGACTACTTCTGCTTCATGGATGTGCACGTGCAGCCGCTCGAGATAATCAGAGATGACCTCGCGTCAACACATCAGGAGTGCGGTCTGTTCCGCGCGAACCTCCAGACGAAACCGCAGTCAACGCCTTCGTGATACGCTTACCTGTGTGACGGGTTAAACGGGTGTACAAACACTACCTGGATTGTCCAGAAGGTGCAGAAACGCGGAGAAAGGTACGTTTGATACGATGGTTGTAGTACGTGAAGCGTCGTTTCGAAACTTGGGTTTGTACTGTTTATATTTTATTCTGGCTTTCTGTTTATATATTTGTATTTTTTTTTGCGTGTGTGTCGCTTACAGTTGAGCGCGAACTGTGACGCACTTGCGCGCTCATTTAAAAGGGCCACACAAACCGACACAACCGCTCATCTATCGGTCGAGTGCATCTCGAAAAGTGACATTCCTTGCCGCTATTTGGACTCGCAGCAGTTCACTGGCCCAAAAAATAGTGCGCCCAGGGGCTAACTGTTTCTTTTTTTTTTACTGAGTTTTATTTGCTGCGGCTACCGTGATCCCAAGCTCACGTGCAGCTACTCATTAATCCCATCAAAAAAGAATATGCATATCGTATGCAGCAAAATCTCTGTGTGCATGAAGCAGAAATTGTTAAAAAAATAAGACATTGGCAACAGTGTGAGTGGTAGCACGCTATGATTACTGATATCAAACTCTGTCTTGATGGCGTCAGTGCAGAGACTGTGGTCAATAGCCTTGTACAGAAGACATATATCAAATTCGTCGAGTACTTCAGAAGCTGTACAACCCAACTATTACTTAGCCCTTGGTTTGTCTAAAATTTCGATATTGTTACCCTAAACTGTTATGACCACCAGTGAAAATTATGCAGCATTCACGACCAAGTGTGTAAAACGACTATGTTTGAGGTAATGTTTCCCAGTCAACGTATCACTACAGTATCACGATTGCCAGAAGGATTCACATTCTTCTATTGTTGTTTATAAAAATATCAATGTTTTCCTTAGTGGCCACTGTTCCTGAGA